>CALNHX010001264.1:0-239030 GCA_940337035.1 Agriotes lineatus | reverse complement strand
GGGTGCAGCTCGGTGACCCGGCCTAACCTCCACTTCAGAGGGGGTAGATTGTCATCCTTGATGAGGACCATGGAACCAGGCTGGAGGTCCGAAAGATGCGTGCGCCATTTGGTGCGCTGTTGGAGTTCCGAGATGTACTCTTTACTCCATCTCTTCCACACATTCTGGTGAAGTTGTTGTATTCTCTGGTATTTAGACAGCCGAGACTCGGCTATCTCAGTAACGTTGGGATCAGGCAGTGACACCAACGGACGACCAATCAGGAAATGAGCAGGAGTCAAAGGCTGAAGGTCGTTTGGATCAGAGGACAAAGGAGACAGGGGTCGGGAGTTTAAGGTCGCTTCCACCTGTGCTAGCAAAGTGCAAAATTCATCGTAATTTAGACTAGCGTTACCTATAACGCGCCGTATGTGATGTTTGGAGGACTTAATTCCGGCCTCCCACAATCCGCCAAAGTGGGGACTGTGCGCGGGTATAAAATGCCAAGCTACTCCGTCGCTCGCGACTGACTCGGAAATAGAAAGGCCTTGTTCCGCAAGAAAATTGCCTAATTCGATTAATTCGGAATTAGCGCCGACAAAGTTAGTGCCATTGTCTGAATAGACATGAAGCGGTTTGCCTCGACGAGCCACAAACCGGCGAAAAGCCATTAAGAAGGTTTCAGTAGAAAGATCAGCGACCAATTCAAGGTGCACTGCCTTTGTGACAAAACAATAAGCTGTAACTCGTTGTAAGCGAGCGAAGCATGAATACTGATTGAACGGAAATGGTTCAACAGAGGTTACAGGAAGACTCTGAACTTCTTTTTTGAATTCTGGAAGCTCAGCACGAACATGTTTGGAAGCAGGCCAAGATGCCTCACCTTCGCTTAGCCAGGTGGGACCGTGCCACCAAAGGCTTGACAGACCCAGCGGGTCAACTATCTGGGAAATTTCAGACAAGCTGCTACGATTGGTAGCCTTAATACTTGTAGAATCTGAAATCTGGGATATTTCAGGCAAGATGCTACGCGTGGTAGCCTTACTACTTGCAGAATCTGAAATATTCTCTACTGATAAGAATCTTTTCTGAGCGATTTGCAATGAATCACCTAATACCTCTACAGGTTTCTTGAGAGGGATAGAGACAACGAATCGACCATTCGCTTCTCGTTGCGTATTTTGCACGAAATGTGCCTCACAGGCGTTCTCTTCATTTGTGCGAACCTTTTCCTCTGGGTAATGTTCGAGTTGCCAAAACCTAGCAATGGGATCAGAAGCATCCTCGATAGTGCTAAGATTGCACTGTACAGGGTACGC
Source organism: Agriotes lineatus (assembly GCA_940337035.1). Classification (NCBI taxonomy): domain Eukaryota; kingdom Metazoa; phylum Arthropoda; class Insecta; order Coleoptera; family Elateridae; genus Agriotes; species Agriotes lineatus. The sequence goes on along the minus strand of CALNHX010001264.1, from coordinate 237,732 downwards.
AGAAGGAGGGCCTGTAGGGCCAGAAACAATCCAACCAAAACGAGTCTTTTGGAGGATGGAAAGATTTGGGCCTAGACCAATTTGTCCAATACAAAGGAGCTGCCAGAAAATGGGCGAACCAATCAGAATGTCGATGGTGCCCGGTTGGTCGTAGGACAGATCTGATAACTTGATGTTATCAGGAACCTTGAAGCTGTTTCGCTGGACGCGAAAACTTGGGGTTGTACCTGTAATCTCATCGAGAACAAGACAGGATAGGCCAATACTGTATGAGGTGTGAGGGGCTTGCAGCTTGATATCACACCCAGCCTTGATTTGAGAAGTAGCTTTACTTAAGCCAGAAACAGTAACGTTGACTTCGCGAGTTGGAAGCTTCAACCTTTTACACAAATCTGAACGTATGAAGTTCGATTGGGAACCGGAATCCAGCAGGATTCGCACAACATGAGGCGTACCATCATCAGCGATGAGTTTAGCGGTAGCCGTAGGTAAGAGTACCTGCAAATCATTCGAACAGAATGCCGAAATCGATTGGTTTAGTTCAACAGGGGTTTCTGCCGACATCGCAGATCCTGGTTGACTAGAAGAAGCATTTTGAGGTTTATCCTCATGCAGAAGGGTGTTGTGCCTTGATTTGCACTTTCTACACGTATATTTGGAGCTACAGCGGCTCGCAATGTGACCCTGAGTTAGGCAATTAAAGCATACACGGAGCTCTTTTGCCTTTGAATTTCTGTCAAGTGAAGACAGCTTGACAAACTTATCGCATTTGTACAAGGGATGAGATCCTTTACAAAGTGGACACGAAGGGGTACCTGACACAAATGATTTCGAATGTACCTTAGAAGACTTTTCGGGTACAAGCTTAATATTTTTTACTTCCAGAGTTTCTAGAAGATTTGCTGTGTTTTGTAGAAATTCCTTGAACTCGTCAAGATTAGGCAGGTCAGAACTTGACCGGTTTCTAAGGACCTCCCATTCACGGAATGTCGTGGGGTCCAGTTTTTTAGAAACGACATAAATGATAACAACATCAAGAAGCTCGCTTTCGGTAGCTAATGATTTGATTGCTGTAAAATGTTTGAATAACATATCGCTAATCGTACGTAATTTAGTTGCAGATTCCTTACTGCACGATTCAAGTTCGAATATAGCATTGAGGTGGTTATGAATCAGAATTTTTGGATCATTGTAACGATTACACAATGCATCCCAAGCTAGAGTATAATTACTCGCAGTAAACTCTAAACTTTTTATAATTTGGCTTGCATCACCCTGTAAACTAGCCTTTAAGTAATGCAGCTTTTGAATATTAGTTAGCGCTTGATTCTCATGAATTAAACTAATAAAAATCTCACGAAACTCCAACCACTCTGACACGTTCCCTGAATATTTGGGAATCGAAATGGTAGGAAGGCGTACAGCTCGATTATTGCAATGCGAACTGCAATTTGAATGCGTTGATCTCACGCTACCATTAGGAGATCCAGCACGATCTGGTGCAACATCAGACTGTTTGTTGTATTCATTAATCAAACATTCAGCTTGTGAAATTGCAAGAAAATAAGAGTCTTCAAATTCGACTTGTTGCTGCATTTCAGATTCTGTATCCTTACTGGTGTCTAAAATTTGTTCATGAACTGCATAATATTCTGATAACACGGTGGCTATAGCATCCAATCTTTTCTGCAATTGAACAATCTGAGCGCTAGATAAGAATTGATCTTCATCTTGAACTGTTTGCAACGATTGCACGTGATTTGCGAAACGCGTAAGCTTGCCTTTGATAGAGCCTCGTACTCTTACAAGCGAATCCATAATTGTTGAGATTAAAAACAATTTAACGGATAGAGCTTAACTTTTCGTACGCCACTGGCACGGAATTTGTTTACAACGCAGACAGCGCTGATAACGACGCGAGAATCTTGGCGCTAACGACGCAGAAAACGACCCTGGTACAACGCGAGATTATTAACTTGTGACTAAATTGTACTCGCGCACAACGAAATAGCTTGGCATTTCACGCAATTAAAATGTTTATATGACTCATAAACCATTTGTTTACGCAATAATACGCAGCTGAAATTATGCACATGCATAACACAGATGATAGAAAACCAAATTCATGCGTAGGAATCACAAAAAAGGGAACTTAGGCTTACATTGATATTGGTGTGTGCCGCCTCTCTCGTTATTCTCGTTGCTGTGGTTTGTACTGCCGTCTCGTCTGCAGCTGCACGCTGCCTCCACACCTGCACGAATTTGGCGCGAGACTTGGCGTTTGGCTTTCTCGCTCTAACGTTGATAGCACCGTATGCTGTCTTCCTTCCTCTCGTTAGGAACGAAAACTGCTTGTTGTACTTACTTGCCTTGTACAACTGCGACTCCGGGCCGATGATCCATGCGGCACGAAGGAACAATGTGGCTTTTCCGGGCTCGTACTAATCCGGATCGATGGACCAATGTTGGGAGCCTCTCAGTTTTCCGTTATTTGGAAAATTCCTGATTGCTAGCTCGCCTTGAAATTTAATGGACTGTATGGATTTATTTCTTCACTGAATTATACACACGTTGAAAGCAAAGGAAGTAATTTATTGCCATAAATTAACACACAAACATTTGAACATTTACAAAGAATTAGCTTTCGCGGTGCGGACCGGTTCGCGTGCTGCCACGTTGACAGAAGGAACGTAAGTAAGTTTTTAGAGTCGGAAGCCCGCCCGGCAGTCTACTGCGCACAGTATGAATTCAGAATGCAAGAGAGGCGGCAAAAGTTTATAAAGTCCTTAACACATATATTATAACTTTGGGTGCATATGATCAACAAAATGTATGCATATATATGCGCATATTTTCGTACATTTGAGTGCATATAATTATCAGCTTTACTTATCACATGTGAGTAACACCCTCGAACCTCGCGTTCATTTTTCCAAGGAGCAGAAAAGCAATCAATTCCAGCCGTTTAATTTTTTTGGCTAAATAAAAACAGCACGCGGAAATCCGTGCAACTGCGATTTCAGCAAACTAATTGAGGCCACCCGAAATAGGGAAAGCTTTGCCGTAGCTCCAAATAAAACGCCTCTAATAAAAACGAACGCCGAAGGAAGGCCAGCGACCGCATTCCAGAAACACGTTGAACTGAAAATTGCAACGTCGGCTTAAAAATACAGATTGCCGATCGCGGGCCCATCAACGCACAAAGGAAATCGACTTAAGCCGTCCATTCAAAAGGTTAGCCATGTAAATAAGAAAGCGAAAGTGTCAACTCGAGGCGCTAACCTAGCGCCGGACCAAGTTAACAAGAAATAGGTCAACGCAGGCGGGCCGCGCTATAATTAAAAACGTACTTCGCGAACAAAATCAATCTCAGTTAATATAAACACACATATAGACGTGTAATATATCCCTGAACGCGTCTTTTTACAAGAAAGACGATGGGTAATCTTAAAAAAGCCGCGAAGTACTGAAAAGCGTCGGACTGGATGAAAAAGATCTAAGAATAATTTTAAACTTGTACTGGAACCAAACAGCATTTGTAAGACTGGAGAGAGGAAGCTCAGAGAATATTGAGATTATGCGAGGGGTAAGACAGGGTTGTGCTCTGTCAACCTTGATTTGTAATATATACTCGGAATATATCTTTAGAGAGGCACTACATGAAATGGATGAGGGGATTCTACCGAACGGTGAAAGACTAAACAATATTAGATATGCTGACGATACAGTCATTTTCACGGACAGCATAGAAGAATTACAACATCTCATGGATAGAGTAACGGAGAGCAGCCAGCGGTACGGCCTGGACATAAATATTAATAAAACAAAACTAATGGTCATTAGTAAAAACAATAACCAAATCCAACAACTATTAATTAATGAAAAACCTGTTGAGATGGTCGATTCTTAATGATCAGTGTGACAATTCTCAAGAAATAAGGATTCGTATTGAGAAAGCCAGAGCAATATTTAATAGTATGCAATCAGTATTCAAAAGTCATCATTTGAGCATGGTCACAAAGATTCGAGTATTACGTTGTTATGTGTTTTCCGTACTATTGCATGGACTCTGACAGGAGGCCACAAGTAAAAAATTAGAAGCCTTTGAGATGTGGCTGTATCGTAGGATCTTGAGAGTTTCCTGGACAGAACACATTACAAACGTTGATATTTTCCGAAGAATGCAAAAGAAGACAGAAATATTGAATACGGTAAAAGCCAGAAAACTCTAATATATGGGTCATATAGTGCGAAACGCCAATAGATACCAGCTTCTACAGAATATACTGCAGGAAAAGATATTTGGAAAGAGGGGCCTGGGTAGAAGGAAGGTATCATGGCTGAAAATTTTGAGAACATGGTATGGCAAGACCACAACCGAATTATTTAGAGCCGTAGTCAACACAGTATTAGTGGCTAGGATGGTTGCCAATATCCGGAATGGATAGGAACCTTAAGAAGAAGAAGATAAAGGAACAATAACACCACCAGCTCATAAAACTGCACTATATGAATGCTCCTTTACGTACCAAATGGCAAAGGTATATAATAATCTTCCTATATTCTTGAAGGCTCCGTCTGTAAATGCCTTTAAAAGAAAACTTAAGATCGAGTTGCTACGTCAAGAATAATTTATTTATACATTTATATTTTGTTACTTTTCCAACTGTGATACGATGTGCTACATGCTACTTTATTAATTATTTTTTCATAGCCACGACCAACTGCCGTCGAATTGTATTAGTATTTAGTGTATAGTTTTAAGAACTATGTATATAAATTTAAGAAAAAACCTTTATTATGCAAGGTTCGGGTGGTAGATCAAGAAGCGGCATATCACTGCAATTGAACCTGGGCCTTGGGGTTTCCCTATAAATTAATTGAAATTATGTTTATTTTTTTGTAACTTTTAATTATATGGGAAATAGAGCTGCGCTAGTAGGCAAAGGTTTATCAAATTCACAATAATGATAGGTTATAAGTGGTAAACGATTTCAACCTGAATAGGAGATCCTTCCATACAAATTGGGAAAGAGTGCAGTATTTTAATTCAATTTTCAGAAAGTATGGCCTAATGTAGAGCTTTAGGCGGTTTTTCAGGGGTTAAGTGATGAGACTATTGACTCAAGATATAGTCGCACATCACTGAAAAATATGTACCGTGTGTTTAAAAAAAAACTCATTCGCAGCATGTCATGATCAAATTGAAGTTTGCCATAACTTGACACATACCCATTGAAGCAAATTAACTACCCTAAGTCAGGGAGAACTAAATTACATCTTGATCTTGAACTATTTTCTAAAAATATACAAAATACTTAATAAAAATATTTTTTATTGACTGTGCCATCTTTTTTTTCCTTTTTGCTTGATACAAGTAAACCTAATGCAGCAACAAAATGCAATCTAACATTCACCTACAGACTGAAGTTAAGACATTTTTTTATCTTTCTTTCAAGGGTCTCCCCTAAATGAGTTTTTTTTAACACACGATGTAATAACGTCCCAAAAGGCAAGGTTCTCGTTAAAAGAGTTGTGAGACTTGCTATACCATGTAACCCTAACACTTCTTTGATTAAAATTGTGCACTCGCAAGGTATAGTACAATAAAACACAAAATTATTAGGGCTTCACTGTGCTTAATCTTATAGATTTTTAATTTTCAAAATAAAGGGTGTTCGCGTTCTTATTGGAGTTAGATCCTCGGTGCTACATATAAAACATTACCGTCAATCTAGTATTATCAATAAAGACAGCCATTAATTTCATAGCTACTTCTAGCACCGCTATATAGGGACATTTGGAGTTTTATGACGAACTATAACCACTAACCATTTATAAAATAATAATAAAATAAGGTATTGTTGCGAAAGGAAACTAAACTAAAAATACCTATCGCTTGAACCATACAACTTAAAACGTAACTAAATTAAAAATCAAACGTAAATTTCATAAATATACGTAAAGATCGCTCTCGAATTGGAAACTAGGTAAGTAGAGCTCATGGTTTTCATCGATGGTCCAAGGACATTTATTTTGTGGTAACTGCATTTAATTAAAAGACATCGCATAATTACACCGGCGGCGTCGGACAGCCGAGCATGAGAACGCGAGTTCATATTAATACCTTATCACTTTATAATTTAACATTATCGACGATCCTTCCCTTTTCCGCACTCTACACTAACGATGTTGGTAAATAGTCTACGTGATTTTAAGCTTTTTCGGTGTAGTATTTTTAGACAAAATCGTTGCGTATCATGTGTATAACGTAATACGAATAACTGAATGTGTCTTAAGGAGCGGGAGACTGTCAAGAGATTGACCGAGAAACTCCTACTGAATGTCGAGGAGAAAATTTACCAAAACACTGGACCGGCACGAAATCTGCTACCACCTGGTGTTGATCGGAAAGGCCCATAACGTCGCATACAACTGTGGCGAGGGCTCGGTCACCGCGGAACACGTGTTGTTCAAGTTATCGCTGAAGGCGCATCAAAAAGGTCTGGCTGAGAGGTGGTTGGTGGCAATGAGGTTGGCGTGGCCGACAGATTTAGAAAACGTCGTCACTTTCGCGATGAAGACAGAGTGGTGGAGAGTGCTTTAAGAGTTCGCGGGGAAGATCAAGGAGCATAGTTGAAAACGGGAAGGTAGTTTAGTTATTGTAATTAAGATCATGAAGTATGAAGTATGACCAAAATTCGAGTTGTTTATTTTTCGGCCTAGTTAGGAGTGAGTAACTGAGGATTTAAATATTAATACTTTTTTTATTAATCGACTCTTTTATAAAATGTATTGACAGCCGGTATAGTGAAGCACTGGCGCTATTGTTATTTTTGCGATCAATAAATTGTAAAGTGTGTCACTGTGTATCGACTATGTGAAGTGTATTCGCAAAAAGGCGTAAAAAATGTATGATCACGGTACGGCATGAACTGTCGGAAGACTTTGAAGTCACAGAGGGCTCAAACAGGGGTTCTGTTTATCTACTACGCCCTTTGTTGTTGATTTTTGTTCAAACACTCCCACAGGGCAACTGCGATTTAAATTGATAATCTAGTTGTAAATTACGAATGCTTTCACAACTTTAGCTCGACAAACGACGTCATGATTTATTAATTACCGATGAGCTACTACAGCTTACTATTGTGGCTACGCCTTTAGTTTTCCACATTTTCCAGCCATTTAAAAGTCGATGGCCCAGTTCCAAACTTATTCCCCCCGCATGTGCAGAGAAGCCTACACCGAATTTATGGGGTTTTCGAACCGCGCTAAGGCCAAAAGAGCGTAAATTCTGCATGATGCTGCACTCTTACAGACACTCAAAGTTTACAGCTCGTCTGCACTGCCGTATTTATGACTTATTGCGATTTTATGACAACTATAGCCTGTCGCTTATTTACTTCGAGAGTGGGCTTTTATGACTTGTAGTAGATCTACACTCTTTATGGATGCGATAGATTCGTTATCTCATATTTCAGCACCTTCTGAAAATTATGACGCCACAAACCGGCTCGATAAACGTTCACGAACCGGTCAAGCACTTCGTAAACAAACCATTTATCTTCTCCCCTAAGCGCCCGAAATAGACACTAGTAAAATATTCAAGCCGCTGCTGCGAGCCGCCAGGTACAGGAAAACCCCCAAAAAGTAAAATCCACACATTTAATAATAACAGCAACAGTGACTCGGTATGGTAATCATCGTAATCAATCATACATTGAACTTACATACATACTGGTTGCGATCGTTTAGCTTCGAAACACTAGAACTCTTATAGAACTAAATTACCTCTCTGTGTATTGCCTTAAGAATATTTGAATAAACCTTGGAAAACCTAGCGTTTGCCGATGACTTCTATCTAATAACTGAAAGAGCGTTACACATGCAAGATAAAATCATCAACCTAAAGATCACTGCTCAAAGCATAGAACTAAAAATTAACAATACAAAAACAAAAACTCGACAAATAAACGAGGCAAAAGCCAGGGAATGGCAAATCAATTCAAAATGTTGTTTAAGTCGTTTATCTAGGAAGTGTTGGTTGCCAAAAAACATAAAACAGGAGAATTAGTAGAGCACAAGACGCATTTAACAATCTTAAAAAAGTGTGGTGTTCAAATGAATTAACTCGGAAAACGAAAGTGCGCCTTTTTAAGACCAATGTTAAAAGTGTGATGTTAGATGGCAGTGACTCGTGGCCTTTGAACAAAAACAAGTGAAACAACTTCTAAATATTAGTAACAAGTGCTTAAGTAGAACTCTGAAGATATATTGGCCCATAAAATCTCAAATAGAAAACTAGGGAAAAGAACAAGCTAAGAACCAATTGAGAAAACAAAAGAAAATGGTAGTGGATAGACCATATTCTGCGCAAGCCAATTAAAAATATTACCAAACAAGCCCTTGAGTATACGATTGAAGGAGAAAGGAAACGAAAGCGTCTAGTTGGAACATTGAAAAGAACCGTGAAAGGAAAGCATAACGACATAAAAACAAACTGAAACGAAGTAAAACAAATAGCCAAAGACAAAAGGAAACGGAAGGAATTGGTAGCCAGTTTATGTACTAAAGGTAAGCAAAGCTAACCCACTCAATCCACCCTACTATACAGCAACTTATTGAATAAGGGACAAAGATAGCACAAGGGTAGTAACTTTTCTGAATTTATTATTGCTACAGAAACGCCTTAAAGAACCCTATGCTCAACAAGGGGCCAAGAAGACTAAGCTAAGCAAATTAGGATCGGAGAATAAAGAATTTTTGAGGAAATTGTTGACCGTTACTAAACTAGAATTGCAAACCAAGTCACGTTTAAGAAAATCATTAAAGCCTGATAATAAGGCTATTAAACACGTATTATAAATTATAATATTTTTTGAGGAAATCTTTAAAAAGTAGCAAAAATTAGGATCGCAGATCAAAGCATTTTGGGGTATATCGTTAAAGACTACTAAACTAAACTGGTAGTTTAAAGCGTTTTTAGGGAATTCGTTAAAGATCACTAAACTACGAACACCGATCAAGGTAGTTATGGAGATCCCAGATTAAAGTATTTTTAATAATATCGTTAATAACTACTAATCTGGGATTGCACATCAACGTGTTTTTAAGGAGGCAGTTAAAGTCTACTACACTATAAACGCATATAAAAGGATTTCTGGGAAAATCGTCAAAGGCAAAATTGCATATTAGAAAATGTTTGGGGAAATTGTCATTTATAGGAAAATCCTTAGACTACTACATCTCAATCGTTGAACATAGCGTTTTTGGGGATATCGTTAAAGGCTACTAAGCTAGAAATGCAGATCAACGAATTTTTGGGGAAAGCGTTCAAGCTACTAAACTAAAATTACCAACCATGCATTTTTAGAGCAATCTGCATAGACATCTAAATTTGGATCCTAGAACAAAGCAACCTTTGGGAAAATTGCAATGCTACTAATCTAGGATCGCAGATCAAACCATCTTTTGAGGAAGATTTTTCGGGAAAGTATGTTTGAGTGAATCGTTAAAGGCTACTAAACTAGGATCCCGTATCAAAGCATTTTTGGGAAAGCTACTACATTAGAATCCTAAATTAACGAATTACTGGGGACATCGCTAATAACTCTCCTATACTGGGATCTCAGAACAAAGTGTCTTTCAGGGGATAGTTAAAGACTACTACACTATAAACGCAAATAAAAGCAGTCCTGGGAACATCGTTAGAGACTGATAAACTACGATCGCTCATCAGAACATTTTTATGGAAATCGTTAAAGGCTACCAAACTTGAATTACAAACCATGCTATTTTTAGATAAATCTTTAGAGTACTAAATTGGGATCGTAGATTCCACCAATTTGGTGCATATCGTTAAACGCTAGTAAACTAGAACTACAAACCTAAACATTTTTGGGGAATCGTTAAAAGTAACTGCACTAAGATCGCAGACTAAACAATTTGTGGTAAATCGTTAGAGGCTACTAAACTAGGGTCACATAACAGCACATTTTTTGGGAAATCGTTAAAAGCTGCTAAACTAGAAACACAAACCATAGCATTTCTGAGTAAATCGTTAGATACTACTAAACTGTTATCTCAAATCGAAATATTTTTGGGGAAATCGTTAAAGGTTACTGAGGTAGTATCGCCAGATTAAAGCATTTTTGGTGAAATCGATAAAGACTACCAACAAGGATCGCATATCACAGCATTATTGGGAAAATCCGTAAAATTCACTGACTTGGAATCGCAACTCAAAGCACGTTTGGAGAAATCGTTAAACGATCCACAACTAGGACAATCAACGTATTTTTGCTTCTATAGAATTACAAACCAGACCATTTTTAGGAAGATCTTTAAAGACTACCAAATTGGGATGGCAGATCAAAGCATTTTTGGGGATATTACTAGAGACAACTAAACTAATATGACAAACAAAGCATTTTTTTGGAAACCGGTGAAAGCTACTAAACTAGAAAGGCAGATCAAAGCATTTCTGAGGAAATCGCTAGACCTTACTAAACTGGGATCGCAAATCAATGGATTTTTGTTAAAACCGTTAAAGACTACTAAGTATGATCGCATAGCAAATTCGTTTTGGACATATCGTTAAAGGCTACTGAACAAGAAATATAGGCAACAACTTTTTGGGGAAATCGTTAAAAACTACTGCACTACGATTGCAGATTAAAGCATTTATAGACATCATTAATAACTACTAAACTATAAACGCAGATCAAAGTATTTTTGGGCAAATCTTTAAAGACTACTAAACTAGAATTACAAACTATGGTATTTCTAGGATATTCTTTAAAAGGTACTAAATTAAGATCGTAGATCAAAGCATTTTTGGATACATCGTTAAAAACTACTGCATTAGGATCGCAGATTAAATAATTTTTGGGGCCATCGCTAATAAATCTTTGATTGTAATCGTAGATTAAAGTGTTAAAAATGAAATAGTTAAAGAGTACTAAATTATAAGCGCTGATAAAAGCATTTCAGGGGAAATCATTAAAAGTTGATGAACTAGGATCGCACATCAGAACATTTTTGGGGAAATCTTTAAAGGCTACTAAACTAGAATTACAAACTATAGTATTTTAGGGCAATCTTTAAAAGTTGCTAATTTAGGATCGTAGATCAAAGCATTTTTGGGCATATAATTAGAAACTACTGCATTAGGATCGCAGATTAAATAATTTTTGGGGCCATCACTAATAAATATTAAACTTGGAACGCAGATTAAAGTGTTATAAAGAAAATCGTTAAAGAGTAATAAACTATAAACGCTGATAAAAGCATTTCTGGAGAAATCATTAAAGGTTGATAAACTAGGATCGCACATCAGAACATTTTTGTGGAAATCGTTAATGGCTACTAAACTAGAAGTAAAGACCTAAACAGTTATAAAGAAATCCTTAAAAGTTACGGTATCAGCATCGCAGATTAAATAATTTTTGGGGAGATCGTTAACAATTACTAAACGGAGATACGCATATCAGAACATTTTAAGGCTACTAAACTAGAACTACAGACCTAAGCATTTTCCTGCAAAAATGTTAATAATTACTAAACTGGGATCGCAGATCAAAGCGTTTCTGAGTAAATAGTTAAAGACCACTAAACTATAAACACAGAACAAAGTATTTATGGGAAATGGCTCTTAAACTGGGATCGCAAATTAACGTAGTTTTAGAGATGTCGTTAATAACTACTAAACTGGAATAGTACATCAAAGTGTTTTTGAGGAAATCGTTAAAAACGCTAAAGTAGAATCGCAGATCAACGCATTTTTGGAGAGCTTCTTAAAGGCTGTCAAGCTGAGATCGCAGATTAAAACATTTTTGTAGAATACCAAGATAGGCTTACAGATCAAAACATTTTTGGGAAAATTGACCAAAGGTACAGAACTCGATTACGAACCATGCCGTTTTTAGGAAAAAACTAGTAAATTGACACTAAAGTAATTTTTGGCGAAATAGTTAAACGTTACTAAAGTAGGAGCCCAGACCAAACCATTTTTGAGTAAATCGTTAGGGTCTAATAAACTAGGATCGCATATCAGATAATTTTTGGGGAAATCGTTGATAACTACTCAAGTTGAACTATAAATCGTGCCATTTTTTTAGGGAAATCATTACGGCTACTAAACTAAAAACGCAGTCCTAAGTACTTCTCGGGAAATCGTTAAATCGTACTAAACTAGAATGGGAGATCAAATAATTTTTGGAGAAATCGTTAAAGACTGCCGAACAAAGATCGCATATCAAAGCGTTTTTGGGCAAAATCTGCAGATATTAGTAAACTGGAATCGCAAGTGAAAGCATGTTTTGGAAAATCGTAAAAAGCTGATTGCGTCTTTCTTTACATTACAGAAGCTGAAACAAAGAATGAAATGCTCTACCACACAGGTCCATGTCTAAAAATTACTTAATGAAGGTCAAAAAATATTCGAAACGTAATTAAACTTTAATATGTAGTACACTGTTGAATTCAGAATAAAAAGGTCCAAGGCCCGGCGTCACACTTTTAGCCCGAGTGGGTAGTAAGGTGGGTTGGAGGGAGAGTTCCAAGTGATTTTTCACAATACACTCATCTGAAGGAATGAGGGATACAGGGTTATTATCAAAAATTGATAAAAACATACTTTGAGATGTCACAAAGTTCAATTTATTTTTTGCTTTCGTTTAAAGATACAAATAAATCATTTTCGTAGGGCGAAACAAGACATTCGGTTTCTATTATGAACAATAAATTCATCCATTAAAGTTTCTAAATCGAGCACATCAACTGAATCTGGGTAGGAATGCAAAATAGCAACGTGGTTTAGCCGATTCTGTGCCATAGCCGATCTTAAATAAGTGTTTATTCGACGCAAAACTGAAAAACTTCTTTCATTAGAACACGAAGATCTCGGTACTGTTATTATTAATCTCAGGAAACGCACGAATTCGGGAACGATTTTCATATAATGTTCATTTTCCCTGAGAAAGAACCCACCCCCAATTTCAAATTTTAGGTTTTGTTCGAAAGTTTCGAGTGGGTAATTACCCACACGGATATTTTCGAGTGGGTAGTACTACCCATACTACCCACGTCAACCACCGGCCCTGAAAAGCTCTTTTAAAATGTGCACAAATAAAAACGGTATTTAAAAAAATTAAATTGATGATAGTTGCTCAGAGACGAAAAGTCGGATAAAAAAATTCATACCGTATAAGATTGAACTCCAGCATAAAGGAAATCAAAAACGAAAAACCATTCTAAGGATTTCTAAACGTCATTTTGATAGTCCTTCAGTTACGCAACTGTTCTGCCATTTCACCAAATGTGACATTTATCTTGAATGATTCCTTTTCTGTAAGGTATTGGATTTTTGTTTTGTTTGAATGTTACCGTTGTGATATTTATTAAACGTATTAGGACTTTATTCGTTTAGATTTTAGAATTTCTACACTAAAATGGTATACAATTCGACTGTACGAGTTTTTGTTTCAGATCAAACACTGCAAATAACTATCGGCATTTTTTCCTAAATTCCTATTTTAAACTGCTAGATAGAATCAATTATAGACGTAGACATCCGCAACTATAAATCAATTTGACTATCCTCAACACTAAAATCAACATTTCTGCTTAAACTGCGTCGTCTTTGTAGAAAAACATACACATATTTATGACTTCGTCTGCCACGAACTATGAACATGCGGTCTAAGAGGAAACTTCATATTCCGAATGGAAGTAATAGCCTAAAACAATAAACACAGCCATTCTGTTATACGAGATGATAACGTTTATCACAAAACACACGCTTGAATCATCATAGTTAATATCAATATTTGCGTAACAACAATCGTTTTAATTGAAGCATTTCTAACTCTGCTTGGTAATTTTATAAAACCATAAAATCAGAAGAGTCGATCTTATTATCACCAAAAATTATATATCTTGTTTTACAAAATACTGCACCACCCAAAAGCTCCTCATTTAAAATAAGATATTGACAACATATGCACCTTTTAACTCTATGTATAAAACTAACATGATTTTTATAAAGAATTTGGTAATAGATCCTTCATCCTCTATTGTTAGTGAATTGTGTATGAAGTAGTTTGAAGAATAACAGATCTAAACCTATACGAATGCTATTAGTTGAGCAGAAGGATGTTAGTGATGTTTTTGTAATTAGATCTCAAGTTTCTTGAAGTTATTGATAGTAGCTTTCATCAAATGTTTCGTTGAAACACCTCAGCCAGTTATTTTTTCCTGGTACGATAACAAACACTAGTACGCCACCCAGCAAAAAACACATTAAGAGATGGCTACATTTAAATATCAACCACCACATGGACTTAAAACATTGTGAAAAGTCCTTAAAGTGAATTCAAAATTTTTAGCTGTGATAAAGGGTTGCTAAGCGCTTCTTAGAATAAAATCAATTGGAATTTTTCAATTTTCCATCAATCACTAACTCGTTTAAAATGTGCCAAAATATATAACGTAACTGTGTTAATGTAATTATTTACGTCTTTCTCAGGACTAATCAAGAACACCTGAAGAAGCGAGTAGATCAAAACTCCCGAAACGTCGTGTGATATACACCCTAGACAGTGGAAAAAGTCCGATAACACATATCATAATAGACCACTGCTAAAAAATTACATTAAGAGAACAACGAATAAATGTATTCCCAAAATAATAGCTTACCACATTTCAAATTCATTTCAACCGTTTCAGCATCTCAAAGTTAATTTTTAGTATTACAGAGTTGTCTTTTACCGGTACGACTCCAAGTGCAATCCGGGCTGAGAAATTGGACGCAGTTGCGAGTTTGCCTTGCACTTGAAATGGTAATCAGTCGCTAAACGAGATTTTAAAGGGATAAATTCCTGAAATGGTGAAACCGCTCAAAGGTCTACTAAAATAGCTAGAGGACTTACGTGTGCTGGCCCGGAGATTGATCAAAGATGAGTCATGAGCACTCGGAGAACACTAAGACCAACAGGTTGTAGAGCTGGCCGCGGATATTTGACTGGTCCCGGAGCGGCTCCGGACGGGCTCCGGGCCCGCGCGTGCGCCCCGAAGACGCTCAACATGTGCTAGATCGCTGCCTCGAACGAACACTGAATGGTGTTATTTTTACCTCGGCGGAGGGCTTGTTATGTGTGTGGATATTTAATGGAATTATGAATGGGCAATGCCTATCTACAATGAGTTTCAAAATGTAGGCAGGAATCATTGAACAAAGACTACGGGAATTCATTCAACCGGAATTGGGTGGAGAGGATATATACATGACATTCATCAGCTTAAAGGAAGCATCCGGTGCACAAGAAGAAATTTTAATACCAAGATAGCTGACCAAAGTAATGTGAAGCACATGCAAGAACGTTATAGGTAGGCTGCAATTAAATACGTGTATAATAGATAGATAGTCAAGAAATTTCTAATAACGGGATTAAAATCACGACAGCTTAGGTGTGATTTACGCGAATGAATGCTTGGATATTTAATAACACCAAAGCATAGGTTGCAATGGTTATAAATAAATAATTGGCATCATATAGGAGTTTAAAAGACTGACAATCACCACTAGAGAAGAAAATAAAAAAGAACAAACTGAAATCGTCTGGCACGTCATAGGAACGAACGATGACAACATATTGGTTAAAGCAGTAATGGAGGCAGGTAACGATAAGAAAAAACGAGAGGTCCAAGGAATAAGGAATGGATATTCGTCAAAATATCGCAGCCAAAAGGTCGCGCGACAATAGATCGCGGTCAAAATGTTGCACGATAAATGATCGCATACGAAAATAACTAAAATTACAGAAAAAAATGTATAGTGAAATTGATGATCGCGCGACAAATAGTGAAGTAACCTTCCCTTCACACTTTGTCCAGGCTTAGGACTGGCAGTAAAAATACTGGCGTGTTTAAAAGTGTTTTTTTTCTCGTTTTTGTTTATACTCTTTTGTTTAATTTTTTTATTCAATTTTAAGTTTAAAAGTGTTAGTGAGTATAGCGATCACTTTTGTTGTCATAAATATTTATGTTATGACATTTTTGGTTTTTTAATGTTTTTTACATTTTCTCGTTTTGATGTTTTCTATTTTTTACCGTCCGATTTCCATATTCGAGCATTATTGTATGTATACGTTTGGCCGTATCTTTATAAATTCTCTTTCGGGGAGGTTCATTTCCTGCGATGTATTGCTCTATTTTTAATTTATTAAAATCGTTTTCTCTCTTCAAAGCAGACATCACTTTCCAGAGATTAGGATCAGCGTTTAAAATCGATGCAAAGTTATTGTGCCATCCTTCTACGCCGGCGGCCAGTTCTTGATAATTTAAGAGGAATCGCCCACAATTTTCAACAGCAAGTTTAAATTGAATAAAAAAAAATTAAAAACAAACAAAAACGAGAAAATGTAAGAAAATAAAAAACAAACATTTCATAACATAAATATTTATGACAACGAAAGTGATTGCTATACACGCTAACACTTTTAAATTTTTAATTGGATAAACCAATTTCAAAAAAGACAAAAAAACCAACAAAAACGAGAAAAACACTTTTAAACACGCTAGTATTTTTGATGCCAGTCCTAAGCCTGGACACAGTGTGAAGGGAAGCTTACTTCACTATTTGTCGCTCGATCATTAATTTCAATACAGATTTCTTTTTCTGTAATTGTAATGCAGTGAATATACACCAATTTTTTTTATCTCAACGTATGAGTAGGTATATAGTTATTTTCGTGTCTTTTGTCGCATGCTATCATTTGTCGCATGCGATCATTTATCGCGCGACCTTTTGACTGCGATCTTTTGATGTAATACCCCAAGGAATACATCGACAGATAAAATAGCATAGATAGGAAAACAAACTATTGGGTAAATAAAGAAAATAGGCAAGAATAGCATAGTGCAGGAAGTAGGTACATAGTTAAGAAACGACATCCGTACTGCAGTCTACCAGGGCGAAAGAATTAAGAGAAGAAGAACCAAAATGAGGAACATTCTTTGTCTTTTATTGCTCGAGGAGATCTAGGTCAAGAGTCTGCTCATGTGTAGTTTGAGATTATATAAGAAATTGAGACTTTCAAAGATTGGTAGGATCCCATAATGAAGGAAATGGAACAGGAACAACTGAAATGATTTGCTCACGTCAGAAGAAGGAACGAAGACATATTGATTAAAAGAGTTATGAGACAGCTAGAGTAAAAACGGGGTAGATCCAGAATTACAAACACGATCATAATAGCAGAAATAGTCTAGAAGAAAGAAAACACAATTGGATAAATAAGCAGAGTACACAAGAACATGATAGAGTGGAGAAAGTGGATACATGTTTAAGAAACAACACATGTAAGGCAATTTACAAGGGCAAGAGAAAAGGAGATCTTCATAGATTGGTAAAATACAATAATGAAGGAAATAGAGAGGAAACAACTGAAATAGTTTGATCACGTCTAAAGAATGAACAAAAACGTATTAGTTAAAAAAGTTATGGAACAGCTAGGGATAAGGAAAGAAACGAAGGAGACTCATAAGTGCATACACAGACATGATAGCAGAAATAGTCGAGAAAAGAGAAGACACAATTGATTAAATAAGCAGAATAGGCAAGAACATAATAGAGTGGAGGAGGTGGGTACATGGTTAAGAAACAACACATGTTGGACAGTTTACAAGGGAATAAGAATAAGCAGAGCTTTCGGTTTGTTGTTGCTCGAAAAGCTGGAGTTGAAAATTCCGTTTCTGTGTCCTACTTATTAGCTCTTCCTGGGAATTTTAAAAACACGAAAGCATAATCAATGCTGTAAAAACGAAGCATTGAAATCATCTAAGTCATGGGGAATTTCAAAGATTGGTAGAATCCCATAGCGAAGGAAATAGAAAAAAAACAATTGAAATGGCTTGATCACGTCGGAAGAAAGAACGAATACATATTGGTTGAACAAGTTATGGGAAAGCTAAGGACAAAGAAAGGAACGAGGAAGACCCACAAGTGCATACACAAGTGTGATAGCAGAAATGGTCGAGAAAAGAGAAAATACAATTGGATAAATATGCAGAATAGGCAGGAACATAATAAAGTGGAGAAAGTGGGTACGTGGTTAAGAAGCAACACATGTTGGACAGTTTACAAGGGCAAGAGGATTAGGAAAAGAGGAACAATAATAAACAGGGCTTTCGGTTTGTTGTTGCTCGAGAAGATGGAGTTGAAAATTCCGTTTCTGTGTCATACTTATTAGCTCTTCCTGAAATCTTCAAACACACGAAAGCATAATCAATGCGGTAAAAACGAAGCATTGGAATCATGTAAGTCATGGGGAACTTCAAAGATTAGTAGAATCCCATAGCGAAGGAAATAGAAAAGAAACAATTGAAATGGCTTGACGAACGAATACATATTGGTTGAACAAGTTATGGGACAGCTAAGGATAAGGAAAGAAACGAGGGAGCCACAAGTGCATACAAAGGTGTGATAGCAGAAATAGCCACACATGTCAGGCAGTTCACAAAGCCAAAAAGACTAAGAAAAGAAGAACAAGAATGAACAGGGCTCTTGGTCTGTCATGGCTCGCGAAGATTGCTCCGGTTTCATATTTATTAACTTTTCGCGCTATCTTCAAAACCACGAAAGCATAAGAAGTCTGTTAATGGTTAAGAAACAACACTGTACGACAGTCTACCAGGACAAGAGGTTTAGGAGAAACAGAACATCAATGAACAAGGCTCTTGATCTGTTGTTGCTCGTGGACATCGATGTGCAATTCTGAATTTGTGTCATCTTTATTAGCTATTCCTGAGATATTAAAAAACACGAAACCATAACCAATGCAGTAGAAATATAGCATTGGAATCATATAAGAAATGAAGACTCCAATATGGCAAAAGGAGACCCAAAAAATACATGAACAGATATGATAGCAGAAATGGGAAAGGAAAATACAATTGAAAATATGACAATAGGCAAGAATCCAATAGAGTGGAGGAAATGGCTACATGGTTAAGAAACAATTAATATAGCACGCTATGCAAGGGCCCAAGGATCAAATAAATATTAACATGATTGAGCAGAACCCTTGGTCGTAGCTATCAGTTTTTTGTAGTTTTTCCTTATAAGGAGGTTTTATCTACTACTCCACTTATCAAACGCAGATGGATTCCAAGGGAACCAATTTATGCCGATGCATGGTAGAGACGGAACTCTTCATTATTGCAAATAAAATACTCCTTTACGTTACAAGGAGCTGAGCAAAGCTTTTTCAAACATCCGAAGACCCTTACAGACAGACTTTTTAAAATCCGATACCTTCCACTTCGAACAAAACTGATCAGCTATGCAGAGTGATCTAAAAGGTATGATCATTACCTTGGGGTTTTCTTTTCTCCATTTGGTGTTAAGCCGTAGGCCTATTGGATGGGTCTAGGAATTGCTTAATATTTTATGCGGCTTCCCTGTATTTCGTCGCCCTGTTTGTGACGTTTCCTTGGCCTTTCTAACTAGGCGACTCTTATGCGTCCTGGTAATATGATTGTTGCCTCGTGTCGTCATCTTATAACCCATAACTGGATTAGTAAGCACGATATGTTGAAACAATAAAGAAGCCAACCTGCGATCGATCACTAATAATAATCAATGGTAGTGTAATCGCAGATCAACCCCTTATCATTTATACACCACGGTAGCTCTGTAATGTTTGTACTCACCGTAATGACCTAGCTAGCTTAATCTCGGTGGCCTTGGGTCGCAGATTTCTATCATCAGCTGTACTACTACAAGCTCTTTTAATAATAAAAAAACACAGGGCGCCAGAAATCACAGAATTCAAGAAATAAATAAAATAGTAGCAAACAATTAAGTTTATTTAATCAACAGGTCATAATTGGTTGCAACATCTGTATTACGTCGGTAAATTGTTTATCGCAAAGTTTAAATACAGTATATAACTAATGCTGAAAATGCAGCACGCACAAAAAATATGCGAACCACTTTTGGGCTCTTGGATTGAATATGATTGCAATTCAATGAAGGAGTAAGCTTACCACTGTCATATGTTTTAACCGTTATCTCGGTCTTGATAGCAAAATGGTGTGAGGGCACTTTTTACAAAATTCTTAATACGTATTCATTAAGCAAAACTTTAAATTTGTGAATTGTAAATTAGGGAACAATTAATACATTATGTTTTAAATTTATAAAACATAGATTTATGAATAGTTAATACATTACGTTTTAAAATTATAAAGCGTAGTTTTAAATTTGTAAATTGTAAATCGGAATAATTAATACATTAAGTTTTCAATTTATAAAGCGTAAATTAAATTTGTAACTGGTAAATCGGTTAACGGTGATGAAGCGTCGTTGATATCGATTCCGCCAACAATTCATGGGCAGGCGAAGTTATCATCAAAAGTTGTAATGAGACTAACCTGGTTGTGACAAAAAAGTCGCATGTAGGCGATGAATAATTGGTCCAGGATAATCTTAACGTAAGAACCTTCAGCAGCACAAACCTCGTGGCCAAAGTTGATAAGGGAACGGACGCTCCGTGTACCACTTGGCCAGCTCAAGGTGACAGTCCAGAAAGGAGTTGCTGGTCCAAGTTATTGATTAGGGTGTTAATTAGGAAACCCAAATAAGGAGTCGTCAAAAAAACGGCATCAAAGAATGGCGTTTAGAAGTGACGTTGAAAAATTACGTCAAAGAGCTAATAAAAAAAAAACGGGAAATTACTAAACTTGAATATCAAACCAAGGAGCGTAAACATACCTGATTTTAGTCATCAGCTCACAAACGAAGTCAATTAAAAATTGGTGCAGTAGCACGCGGGAATGCCTTCGTAGAAGCGAGTTACTTCAACCGAAAGCGAAAGGTAAATGAAATCGCGGACGGAAAAAGACCGCTGCGGCTGGCGCATAATGATAATGAATTATTTTGGGAAAACCAAAATCAGAGAGCTCGCGCAAAGCAAGATTTGATATCGTTTGAAATACAGCGAATAATAATTCAAGTGGGATTATACAGGCTAGCCCGGAAATAAATTGGTAACTGGCGATACAATTAAGCGGAGCCAAAAAATTGTTTCAATGTAACATTTGTAGGTACTCTCTGAGAATATTAGGACAAGTACTATTTTTTGAGAAAGTGCTGAATGAAGACCGATAGTGTATTTGTAAAAATTTCATCATATGTTCGTTTTATAGCTTGATTCATTATAATGTAATGCTTCCTATGAATGCTTACTATAAACATCTATTGCACTTTAAGGAATTGTGTTGTCGGTAGATGTAAACCCTTTACTGCTGAATTGGGTAGGGAGTACTGCCAGCGTGTCTAAAAGTGGTACTAAACAGCATCACTACTAGTATTGGCATAAGGCCGAATGTAAATAATATCGGCAAGGCTTATAAGGTGAACTATATCCACAGTATAGTTATGACAGAGATGAAGAAAGCAAAGGAAAACCACCTCATTAATTAAGTAACAACGACTTCCGGGATTGGACCGTGTCATGATTGAGATCGAAGAACTCTCTTCGATCTCAATCATGACACGGTCCAATCCCGGAAGTCGTTTGTTACTTATTGACAATGGCCGTGAAAGCCTCAGAATTCACCTCATTAATTGTTCCGTGTAGAAAATCGGCATGGGTCAAACAACAAATGCAACGGTCAGAGGAAGCTAACGATCTTCGGCTCCACCATTCGATTTGCGAATGGAATGTAAAAAGGTTGTATCAATCAGGAAAATTAGAAAATGCTATATCTAAACTGAATATAAGAGCAACGTGCAATGGCCAAATTTGGGAATATTTCTAAGAAGTAACGGCATGATACACGACATGGTGCGGTACGCGCAAACACATTAGCGCGTACTTAAACTGACAGTGTGGTCACTTTTACACGGTTTACTACACCTACATACTAAAATCTACTAACAAAAAGCAGAGAGCATACATGTACAAATAAGCTGTATATTTAAATGCTACTTCAAATACACTCAGGCGAGTGAGGCCAAGTTCCCGTTACAAGTTATACTGGCATTATAAAGGGAATGTGGAAATTGAAAACCAAATAGCAGATAAACATACAGATAAGAATAGGAGTGGGGCAGAATTGCATATTGTTCCTACTTCTCTTCAATTTTTACAGCGAAGCTATTTTTGAACAAGAAGCAACCAATGGCAGAAAATTGAATAACAAGGTTTGCGGAACACCATATAATACATATTTACCACGACATCCACACGTTATAAAATTTAAAAAAACTGTAGCAGTGCTGTAGGCGGTATCAAGAAAATGAAATGTATGGAAATTTCGAAGATTGAGACCACCATATCTAATTTAACTATTTACGAAAGCCAAATAGAGACGGTTACATGCTTGAAGTATTTGAAAACCGGTTGAAGGACGATAAGAGCAGTCCAAAGGAACGAGAACTAGAACTGAAACATCAAGACACGCATTAGTAAAGACGGAATATATATTTTGCAATCTGTATTTCTCGCCAGAACTAAGGATAAGAGCACTTCACTGTTCTGCGTCTTCAACCTTATTGTATGAAAGCATGGATTGTGAAAAAACGCAAACCACTTTTGAAGTTTTTGAGATGTGGCGCGGTAGAAGGATTTTACAGATTTCTTGACTTCAGAAGATCTAAGAAATCTGGGAAGGGGTACGAGACCGTAAATCTTGAAAGTAAGGCAACTTCAATATCTGGGTCATATAACTCGAACAGTAGAAAATGCTTAGACTCCCCATGCAGGAAAGAGCAGGGAAAATGCGTCAGAAGACATATGCCATAGTTACGAAATTTTCGTGAATAGCTCGCCTATAGTTCACTTGACATTTTCAGAGTCGCAACCACTAAAATTCAAATAGATGTGAATATAGCCAACCTATGATATGGGCTGGGATTGCAAGTCACCGTGCCGTTTATAACTACGATAAGCATGTGGGTTAGGGGGTTAAGTAGCGTATGTAGTCGTGTGAGTAAGGCATATGCTTAGCAATCGGATTATTCCTGGAAGCGCGGGTTCGGCTCCGACTGCAATTTTTTTTTCGAATTAATGTAATTCACGTTACTAAGTGTTTCGTTTTACTGTTTTAGTCTTTCTAGAAACAGAGATATTTTACCTATTTTATACATACGCAATTTTAAGCATAAATTGTTTTTCTTGGAGTGCGCCTTCTTTATTGAAGGTGTTAAAGATGCTTCCTTCTTTATTTACTATTCAGCTTGAAAAATGCAAAAATTATTTTATCCTCAACCGGGCGCAAAGTACGCTATTCCCGCCCGCGTGTGCGGGTGCAAAGTAAACCATTCTCGCCCGAGGGCGCAAAGTAATCCATTCTCGCGCGAGGGCGGAAAAGAAAATTTTTCTGACCATGTCTACGTAGTTGCTACGGAAATGCACCTTGCTTTTAGTAGATCCTGGTATTATGATTTTTAATGTTAATAGTTGGAAAATCTTCACGTATAAAAATAAATCGCACCACGTCTTTCCGGTTGAGGATAAAATTATGTATATATCTCTGGCGCAAGAGCGATTTCATCCCTTGATGATTTACAGCCCTCCCTTCGGTCAGGCTCCAAACTATCATCGCGGGCTGAAATCGCTTACCTTGCGCCCTTGATATATAAACTACTATTGTTTGTTATCATCATTGAAAAATCTGCCACGGTATACAATATTAAATTAAATAAGTTCCATTAAAGAACTTATTATACTTACACGTGCTACACTTACAAATAAAATTATGGAATGGGTTTCTATTAAAGTGTTTTTAATTTTTGGATTTACATTGCAAACAGCAAAAAAAAATATAATTCTAGTGCGTAAATCTAGAAAATTGTTTTAAAATAGAGCAATTAGTAACATCTCACAGCTTTAAGTTGTAAAAATTACTAGAGCTTTCCCTGAGATGTAGCTGGGTCATTTATATTGAAATGTTTACTTATGGTAAAGGTCTCTACATGTCAAGATGACAGATCACCTTTTAGATAATGTGTGATATAAACTTTTTGTTCCAACTTAGCCAAGGATTTATAATGCTCTTTCATGTCGTAATAATGGCTGTATAATGTTCTAGAGTTTTGTGTACTCTTGATTAAATAAACTGGAAATACAGTAGCTGAAATATTTTGGTTTGGTGACGGTATTACTCTATCCTGTCTCTTTCAACTGTATTTATATATAAATAATTAAAGCTATAAACTCTGTGGAAAAAAGGCGTACGGGTATAAGTCGACTTATCTCATTTTTGATTTTATTGATTCCCCGTGTTCAGAGCAATATCGGGCATCTAAAACAGGAGGATATAAGTCTACATACCATAACCGCATTGTTACAGCAAGTTTGTGGGGATGGGATATGTAGAGATGTAGACTTATTCCCTGAAAATTCACTAAAAATTGATAAAAAACAAATTTAGTCAATGGCAAATAGATATATGTGTACTAATACCCTGAGTCAAAGCTTTTCGTAAAGTTATCTGCAACACCAGAACAGCATATGTTAACTTATACCTTTCTGCCATTTCATAACTTTCAGTTTTTGTTGGAAACAGATAACTTATGTATGTACACTTACACTACGGGTGCATTTCCATGCAGGTGCAATAGCGTGTTTTAGCGGTCCACTTTTCCAGTGTTATTATTAATTATAGTGTAGTTTAACGAATAAGTACCAAAATGGACACACGCTCTCGTGCGTACAAAGTTATGCAGAAGTGCTGTAACAAGAACTTAACCGGTAAGTTTACACATAACTTCACATTATTCGAACTCGAAACCACATATTCTTGTTTAGTTTATGTCTACATATGCTGTTTTGTCATAGTAATTATTTATCAGCAAATACATATTCCGGGAAATTGCAAAAAGCTATATATCAACTTATACCCTGTTGCTATTTCATAAAATGAATAAAAGGAAATGCGATAAGGTATAAGTATTTATTTATTTTCTAGTAGAAATAGTTTTAGAATCAATAGCAAGCAAGCTATAGTCAATAAATCAACTTGATTCTTTTGATTACCAGCGAAAAAAAATTAAATGTTCTCAAATCTCCAGTAAAATAAGTTTTTTGAGGTTCTTGTAAAATGATCATTTTTGACTTATACCCTTTTGCCTGTTCACCACAGAACTGTTATCTTGCCTCAAATCATTAACTTTATGAACATTTTACTTAACTGTTCAAGTTGTAATTATTGGGAAACGAGTTTGCGGAAAAAGTAAAATGACAACAAATATAATAATAATAATAATAATTTACAACTTAGTTATGTTCGCTGAGCGAGCCGACCATATGCATTTGGGCTCCAATTCAACGTTGAGTTATTTCCTGATTTTCATATTTCGACAAAGTATCTAAGCCTTAAATTTCAAATTTGCAAAATAAAAACCCTGTTAAACGTCTTTAGCATCTAAGTTGTTCGAAGTTTTAAGCACTTTATGATCAGTCGTCAAAATAAATCAAGAAGTGTACCTCTACTAAATCAAGCGGACGTTTTCGTAATGCGTTTGTAATAGCAATAACTCGTATAAAATTACAAGCGGGGGAAATATTTTAGGAAAATTACATATTAAATTTTGTTCTATCTCAGGCCGCGTAGCTGTCAGTGAAAGGGAGGCATTTCCTGAAACGTATTTTTTGGAATGATATACGTTCATTCCCAGCCAGGTATTTATAATATGTTTTTCTTTCTCTTGCGTTGCAGGGGAAATTAATTAAATGAATATGGTTATCAGTAAGTGGCAGCTACTTCATTTTTCAAATTGCTTTTTAAATAGGACGTTTGTGAAGTTATAGCATTGTGAGAATTTAGGTTAAGTACGCTGCTGATCGCAAAACAAAATACTTTGTATTCATAAAAATATCTAAAATTGTTACCGATATGTAAGGACTGGACCGCATCATTGTTGAGATAGAAAACTCCAAGTTTTGCCCACTTTCACACGAGACTTTATCAAGGGTGAAACATAAGAGCACTGTAACTCAATGTGTCAGCCACGCCAGCGACGAAACTCTTCTGCCGATCGGAAAGAACATAACATTTATCGGCACAAATGATCGCCGTTAGGTGAAGAGGGAGGGAGGGCGCTTAAAAATAAGCACCTTCGACATGTAAGGAAGAGGACAATCTTTGTTTCGATTCATATTTTGGAGTGATTGTAAATATCAAGGGCTTAATGAATCGATCTGCTAAAGGGTGCGAACTTACAAGTAGTAGAAGTTTTATCGAAGAGCATCTTATTATCTGATGATGATACGAGACCTAATCTGAATTAACACTAGTATTCAAGGAAGAGCTTTTACTAAACGCCTGGTAGCCACTTTATACAGTATTACATTAGCAAACGCCCCTGCAAACACTTTTTTATATCATGGTGTTCAACTTATCCTTGGGTGAAGGGAGACCTTTGCTTGGAGATTTGAACACTGCTTTGACGTTTGAAGCAAACGAAAAGCTTCTGGAAATATAGCAAAAAGCTTTAACAAAATATGAAACAAAACAGAAGGTCTAAAAGCAGAAAAGCTAAAACCAAGTACAATACAGCTTATTGAGAGAACAGGAGAATTTAGAAAAAATAAGTAGCGACGTGTGCAGGTTAATAAATAGCAGAAATAACAAGAAAACAAGGAACGATGTAAAATGTTGTAATATGAAGTACTAAGACTGCAGGTACATAATGGACGAAATCAATTGTATGATCTAGTTTAGAGTCTGACGGATTTCCCGATAAACCAAAGAAGAAACCGAAAGGTACTGAACCACTTACGAGTTAAGAGGGCTCATAGAACCACAACTGTTTGGAATGATCAAGCCACTGGCCTAATGTAAGAGGAAGAAGTCAATTATGTATTTAAAGTTTACATTAAAGCCTTACAACATCAAAAACCATATGTGCTTTTGTAACACAAAGTGGGCTATAACTAAGAAACTGTTTATGCATTTTAGTACATATGTTTCTATAAACATAGTACAAGTAAAAAGGCTGAGAAAACTACAACTTTGTGGAATTAAGCAGGCCACTGGCCTAATATAAGAGGAAGAAGAAATATGTTATCAAACCCCCTTGTGACGTTTCGCGTGCCTCCAAACTGTTTTAGAACGTTTTAATTACCGTTATCAATTTGTAGGCGCTATCACGGCCACAAGAATGCGTGACGCGCGAACATTTGGATCAACGCGGAGGGCAAGAAAAACTTGAAGAGAGATGCTGCTGATAGTCCGATAAGAGTCCAGGTGTAAAACCGACGTGTTGCGCAAGCTTCGCAGCGCTGCTATAATCACGCATCCCTACTCTCCGGCTCCCACCTAACTATCATGTTTCAGTCGCACTCTAGGTCCACTAGGTCGGGCCCCTCGAAGTATCATAAAAGAGCGATGCCCGCCCAGTCCGAAGACAGATCTAACTCGTTTCTTTCAGAATCCAGACCAGAACCTGAGCCCTTGGCGCAAGTGGCTCTACCAATTACCACCAGTCCAGATACCTATCCGTTAAATCCAGAATCCTGTCCCGAACTACCTGTCCTTTCCAGTCCACGTAAGTTCGATTCCCAGCTCCTAACTGAGAAGTTGAACTGCCTAAGCTACCCTTACGTGACCAGAAAGCTATGCGTCGGTTAGTAAAACTGCCGAAGCAATCCGGTCTAGAACCTACCATATCATGTTAATCGCGAAGCGCATAGTAATAACAGTTACTGCTAACAATTAGCTCCAGACCTACCCTATTCAGTTGATGTAAGTCGATCTCTCCTGTCATGTAACCTGTGAAATCGTCCTGCACCAGCCCGAGGTTCAAAGCGGCCTAAATTCAGTTCAATTCGCAAGATGAGTCGAGGACGTACCGCGGATGCGCAAATTTTTCCAGCGGATTCTTAATGAAACGCACGACCAAGGCCGTCCTCGGACTCTGAAATTTCTAAACTTATTTAACTGGGGTGGCTCTTAACTGCAGCAGAGTCGTTGTGGCGTTTTCCTAATTAAGCCCAAAATTTAGAGAAACCCGGGACCGACGAACCGAAACTAAATGGTTTACTTTGATTTAATTACAGCAATTCAAACACCAGGACAGGGGCAAATCCCAGATCCGCCGCTGGGGACCGCCGCCCTTCGCCCCGATGATACCACCGCACCGCAGAGGCTCCAGAACCTTTATTCATTTAATTTTGCTGTAAATAGTAAATAATATTTATTTTTATCTTCTTTCCATTGTAAAATAGACAAACAAAATAAAAATCTTTATATACTTGACTCGAATCTCTCTTAGTTCAGCTGTTAACATCCTTCGACAAAAGCTACCGGCGAGAATTAAAAACGTAAAGTAATGACAATTTAATTATAATTCTTATTTGGGTACTTCGCCACTCTGCAAATTAAAAATATTATGACAATTTAATCTTGAACTTAAAGTAAAAATTGCTAAAATTACGTAGCGTTACACCCTGATTTAACAACAAGTGCACTCGATACGTACTATATCAAAATTTAGGTGGCAACAACTTTAAGCGGTGATAGTTCATGGTTGATATCGATAAATTTAATAGCTATTAAGGCAACTAGTGTTTTACAGAGGATTTAAAAATCGAGGTCGATCATGTTAAAATTCGAGCGAAGCGAGAATTTTATGATCGACCGAGATTTTTACACTGTAAAACACGAGTTGTCTTCAATATTTTTTCTACAGCCGAGGAGTTTGTTAGCTTAAATGCCCTCGGGGCTTCGCCCCTCTCCAAAGCGGCCCTCGGGGCTCCACCCCTCTCCAAGGGGGCCCTCGGGACTCCGCTCCTCTCCAAGGGGGCCCTTGGGACTCGGCCCTCTCCAAGGGGGCCCTCAGGGCTCGGCCCCTCTTCAAGGGGCTCTTGGAGCTCCACCCCTCTCCAAGGGTGCCCTCAGGGCTCCGCCCCTCTCCAAGGGGGCCATCGGGCTCCGCCCCTCTCCAAGGGGCCCTCGGGACTCGGCCCTTCTCCAAGGGGGCCCTCAGGGCTCGGCCCCTCTCCAAGGGGGCTCTTGGAGCTTCACCCCTCTCCAAGGGGGCCATCGGGGCTCCGCCCCTCTCCAAGGGGCCATCGGGCTCCGCCCCTCTCCAATCGAGCACCCGGGGCTCCGCATACAAATCGGTCCGATATAATAACTGTACTTTTAATCTTCACAAATAAGGTTTTATAAACTCTTAAAGTACTCCGTGCTTTAAATGGAATGGCGTGTTTTATAGACAACATAAAGCACGCCGCATATGACCCTTGGAAACAGTTTAAAATCACGGCTGTAGAAAAAATTATTAAGAGAGTAGAAACCTATAAATCTAGTTTTTTTTTTGCATTTCACATTGTAGCCGATTGTGCATGTTTACGTTAATGATTACAGTCAACCTTCAACAAAGTAAACAGTTGCCGTAGATACTCGTTTTCCAGAGATGTCCATATTTTGAATATTTTGCTACGAAGATAACGCGATACTTCTTGCCAATATAGAAGATGAATTGCAGCGAGTATTTCAACAGATAAGACAAAATCCAAAGTACTATCAAAGGAGCCAATTCGGTGCAAGTTAGTAGTCGATAATGAACCAATAGAGCAGTCGATAAATTTTAATGACTTGGAAGTACCGCTGACTAATCACCGCAAACTA
Organism: Agriotes lineatus; assembly: GCA_940337035.1. Taxonomy (NCBI): domain Eukaryota; kingdom Metazoa; phylum Arthropoda; class Insecta; order Coleoptera; family Elateridae; genus Agriotes; species Agriotes lineatus. The sequence goes on along the minus strand of CALNHX010001264.1, from coordinate 208,086 downwards.
TATCACGAAATAAGTCAACAAACACTACAAGAAGCCAGAATCTCCGAGTATGTATGGGACGTAATCTGGAAACAGAAATACCTGCATACAAACAGCAAAGTCAAAATCTATAAAACGACTGTTGCTGGGGCGATTATTACATACGGAGCCGAGACATAATCCAATATTGCAGAGACGAAACAATTATTGAGGACAACCGAGATGAACACTTTTATAGCAGTCATAGAAAAACACGACTAGGTAGAATAAGCAACCAGGAGGTGATAGAAGCAAGCTAAGTAACAAAGTAACAGACATTGTAACGTTCATAAAATAGAGGAGAAAATACTGGAATGGGCACATTAGCAGATCAAGCCCCGTAAGGCTAACTAAAATAAAAAGGGATGGGAAGCCATAGGAAGCCAAGTTTCAGGAAAGTCACAGAAAAAGTCGAGGGAAAGGGCTGGAGGTCATCTACAGACTTCACATCATAGACTCCAATTCATTTAATACTTTCACATATTCTATATTTTTAAGTACAATGGTTTCAAATTTTGGAAATTTGTAGAGAGCTGTAAGAAAACTTAATCTATCTACTACGATTATTTACAACTGTTCATACCAGCTACTATCATCGATTAAAAAGTTATCGAAACTTACCCTAGCGACCAAAGTAGGTTGGATTTGATTTCAATCTCGGTTTTACTAGTAGTATGTACTGTAATTATACTAAATTATGACCTACAAAATTTATTAATGAGAAATTTACCATAACCAGATCATAATTCAAACATTTAAGTATAAAAAATAAAATGAGTTGTATGTACAGGACGTTCATTTTGAAAGTTAACGCGTAGCAGTTGCACGGTAAACAACACATACTGCATTCGCAGGTAACTTTTCAATATAGTAATTTAATAAATATTAAGCAACCTAGTAGCCTTTGAACTTTTTAATTCTAAACGTTAATCAATAGCAATCAGATAATTGCATAGATAGAAACAACATAAGTAACAACATTATTTACAAATTAAAGTAAGTGCTCAAACTGTTGTTTGTTAATGTTAAAGTCACCCAAAAAGGATCAGAGCGTCTACTTCTAAACACAGCTCCTCAATAACCGCACTTACATTACGGGCACATGCGTCTAAATTCTCTCTACGAGACTGGTTGTAAACAACACCCACTGTATGTTTTAAAAAAAACTTTTTAATCACAACTGTGCTATGCCATCTTGGCTGTTAATAGTGAATAAACTATACTTTAAATATTTTTTTATATACAGGCACGGACCACCTTCTCTCAGAAATAAACATATAAGAAACAGCTTCACAGATATGAGAAAAATATAAAGAGATTATTTTAAAATGCTCGGAAGAAGTATGTGCAACAGCGAAAATAACAAACTCGCAAGTTAAACGAACAAATTGGTGGACTGAGGAAATTAAAAAGGCAATAAAGGATAAGAAACAAGCATGGAAAAAGTATATAGGCACAAAAAACCAACACGACTATGAGGAATACAGAAAAGAAAGAACAAAGGTTAAGAGAATGGTGAAAGAAGAAAAGCAGAGATTCTGGGAAGACTTCGGAGAAAAAATGAAAACTGCGTATAAAGAAAACCAGAAGTTATTTTATGGTACAATAAGAAATACAATGTGAAACAAAAGCACCATGATAAACAACATCGAAGATGAAAACAATGAAATTTTAATAGAAGAAGTAATAATGGAAAGATGGAAACGAAATTTTAAAGAATTATTAGAAGGTAAGGAGGTAGAAGTAGAAAACAAGGCGAAAGAAGTTCATCGAAGTGATGTAAGTGAGGAAGGGCAAACATACAGAGAAGATATATCAATGGAAAAAATTCAAAAGGCGATAAAGAAAATGAAAGCGAAAAAGGCGCCAGGCTTCGTTAATATACCAGTAGACATGATAAAAGCAGGAAATGGAAAAATTATGGAAATACTAAAAATAATAATAAATAAGGTATTAAGTTCAGGTGAAGCATCAACAGACTAGCAGATAGGAAAATAGTGCCACTATTCAAAAAAAGGGGATGTAAGAATTACCGAGGTATTAGCCTGTTAAATGTAGTGGGGAAGGTATACTCGAGGGTGATAGAAAAACGACTTACTGTAGGAAACGCTGGAGGACACGCAGTATGGTTCAGACCAAACAGCACGAAAAATCAAAGATGTTCGAAACAACTAAAGGGGTGCATCCTGAGTCCCCTAATATTTCCTGTAGTACTAGATAAGCCAATTAAAGAAGCCAAAAGAAATGCAAACCGATACAAAATAGGCAATTGGAAAATGTAGGACATCAAAGTAACGGAACTTATGTACGCAGATGATATGGTTGCTAGCCGGAAACGAAAGAACACTGTGTAACAACTCGCAAGAAATTGCGTTTATAATTGTAAACCTTATAGATTTTAAGTTGTCAGGTGGAAGAATAAATCAAAGCCGCCCCTGCATAAATTACATTTATTGCGAACGCAAAAGTCCATTTGGTAAGAACAAAAAGACTACATTGTTATAATCCAAGAAGCGGTTGAATTACATCCGGGTTCCGCGAGATAATAAACTAATTACCGGCAAAAGCCGTTTTCGGGCGTACCGCGTCCGGCGCGACGCCGCGCGAAGCGCGAATCAACGTAAGTCAAAATTGAAAGTTATATTCAAATCGTTATGTGACTAGTGCATGTGACAAGTCACTCAAAATTCAAGGATTACCGACCAGGGGATCTAAAATCTAGACGAGCATATTTAAATTACCTAAGTCAATTCGGGCGTACCGCAAATAAATAAAATTAACATTCACCCTCCAAGTTCTAGCACCGGCACCTGGACGAAGGTCAGTCATTTATGTGTATTTTATTAACCAACTAAAAGCAGGGCTGCTATGTTTATTCTTCCCTTCCAAAGTAAATTGATGTCATAAAAATTCATTCATTGATCAGATAGGGTAAAATTAATTTGTACTTTATCCAAATTTTTAAGTTCCTTTAATATAAGTTATTTATTCTTTTGTGGGTGTTTTATTAACCATAACACAACAGTACAACCCCTACGATTACTAATCGTGGACAGCAGATGAGTTACAATCCCCTACTTGCAAATAGTGATCTACGGGTTCAAACCAACCCCTATATCACACAAACGTGGCAGCAAGTAAAACTGGTATCCTAGGGGTTCTAAAAACAACCCCTTGGTTATAACTGAATAAAAATATAAGAAAGTTTAAGATCAATTTAGAAGCAATTGACATGATAATAAATGTTGAAAAACAAAAACAATGGTTGTAAGTAAAACGAAAAGAAAACATGAAGTAAAACTAGGAAATACAGTCCTGGAACAAGTTAAAAGTTATAAATATTTGGGAGTGAAAGTGCCACAAGACGGTAGGCTGCAGGAAGAAATAAGTGAGAGAATAGGAACAACAGGAAGACTTTTTAAGGCAATTAAAAACTCGTTCTTAGACAAAAAAGAGATTTCAAAGCAAAGACGAAAATATTCAAAAAAGTTGCCACTTCAGTCCTGACTTTTGATGCGGAAACATAGGTGCTAACACAAAAACCGAGGAACAAAATACAAAGTACAGAAATGAGATTCTTGAGAAAAATCGACGCAAAAAGACGAATAGATAAGGTAAGAAACACAGACATCAGAGACACCCTGAACATAGAGCCAATACTGAACAAGATAGGAGAAGGACAGCTTGGATGACTAGGGCACGTACTGAGAATGGGAGAGGGCAGGATGGTTAGAAGAATATTTGAGGCCAGAACTTTTAAAAAAAACAAGAGGAAGGCCAAAAAAGATGTGGTGTGATGAAGTCAGAGAAGCAGGGAACAAGAGGGACATACAGTAGAGTGAAGTGAGACGTAAAGTGAAAAATAGAAGCGAATAGAAAGAGGCATGGAGGAAGAAGCCAGTGACATAAGCTCAACTCACTCTGGCCTGACACGCAAATGGGTAAAAAAGGCTTAAGAATTAAGTAAGTAGATAAATAGATATTAATTATCACTGAAACACATTTCTCCTTAAAGGCGCCTTGCATCGAAAATAGGGCTGCAACGAGCCCTAATTTTTTGGTTGACCGAGTACCGAGTACTCGGCTTAGAGCATTGGCCGAGTACCGAGTACTCGGCCGCCGAGTAGCAAAATGTTTTATCTTTTAATATGCTTTGACAAAGACTTTTAAAGAGACTACTAGGTATTTTAGTTCAGAGATGGCTCTAATATCAGAAGTAATATCAAGTGTAAGCGCTCTGAAAAAATATCTTCTAGAATGTAAGACAGATTTAGTGGTAACCATGAAAGATAGTCTAATTAAAGGTTTGGAGTGCCGTTTTAATAATATAAAACTTGAATCCCAATTTTTCCATCGCCACTTTATTAGACCCCAGGTTCAAATATTTTTTTTTCATGGATAGTTGCAAAAATGCAATTAATTAGAGAGAAGCTGGTCAGTGTTCTTTTGAAAAATCATGTTCATGTCCAGCCAGAAAAACCAAATATATCAAATGTTGTAGAAAATAGTTTATCAGATTCTGACGATGATGATATTCCACTGAACGCTCTTATTCCAATGATTAAAAAGATGAAGCCCGAAACTTCTATTTGGGATGTGTTTTCTTCTATTGCTTCAGCGTCAGTTTCCAGCTCTTCAAGCCACGTCTTATCAACAAGAAAATTATTGTCGAGATCGACCGATACTGATAATCGGTATCGGCCGAATTAGGGATATATCGGTATCGGTCATATCGGCCTTCCTTTTTGCTGATCTTATATGAAATGAAATTCCTTTCAATATTTAATATTTTAGTATTTATTATAAGAAATGAACAATATAATGTAATCAAACAATGAAGAGTATAAACTATAACTAATTCATTTTTTGTAAATTATTATGTAAAAATATTAGGCCCTCGGCCAATAACGGGAATTTCACGATGGGTTGAGAATGCAAAAGAGGCCATGAAAAGTGGAGAAGTACTGCTCCGACATTCGCTTCAGAGAAGGCACTCTGTTGACTTAAGAAAATCACCGAAAAACCTGTATCAAAGCAGACGGCCACGGAAATCGAACCCACGACCTTCCGAATGCTAAGCAGACGTGGTACCCACAAGTCCACAAAGCTCGGTCCATCAGCAAAAAGATTCGATCAGGCGATGCCATTTCAAGGTCTTGCATCATCAGAAATTTTTAACAATACTACCTAATAGGCAGTGTTGGGTAGTATCTAGATCCAATGGATCTAGATCCACCATATGGATCTAGTATCTGGATCTAGATGTTTTCCTATACAAGGATCTAGTATCTGTATCTAAGTCATATTTCAAGAGATCTTTCTCGTTCAGATTTAAAGATCCACTATGAAATTTTAAAACTCATAATAATTTTTTGAGAAGGCTACATTTTTGCCTTTATTAATGTTTCCCAGAATTTCTGAAATTATATACCTTTTGGTTAATATAAGTAAGAATTATAGTAAGCAGGAAGTCATAAATCATAAACTTATAAAGTAGTAGAGATTAGACTAAGCTACTTAACAATAGATGATGGCATCAGGTGATTGACAGTTGACAGGTATTAAGGTAAAACTTGCATTTCACTTTTAAAACTTTTAAAAGTAGGTACTTGTTGTTGGTATTAGATATTTCAGGAACTTAATTTCTGGTTTATTCTTGAAAAAGTAGAGGTTAAATGTTAAAGGCACGGCAACTCCTTCAGTTCTTCAACATTTGTGAATACGAGTAGGACACTTATTGTTTGTTAGAGCTATGATGAGTGACGAAAGTGAATTAATGGAGTTACCATATATTTTAAACGGTAAATTTTATAAAATATCAAAATGCGACAAGATAGTGACTAAGTGTCTAAACTGTCCTTCTACAATACAAGGCCAAGTGACTTCTACGGGAAATTTTATTCGTCATCTCAAGGTACATGTTAATATGTTAATTTTATAATTGAATAATAAATGCAAATAATTGAAATAATTTCTAATAATTTCATTTTAATTAAGAATGCTATTTTAAATTTAATAATTCAATTTTTAAACAGAAATTTCTAGGGTTTTTGTTAAAGTAATATATATATTTTCATTTCTGTAGCGTAAATACCCAGCAACATTTAGCAAATTCGACACAGAGAAGACAGCAAAGAAAATTAAAATCGAAAATTCTTCGACAAATAATTTGAACCAGACCACTAAGACCAGCATTTTTCAACAAGCTGTTACAAAAAAATCGGTGAATAATAGTTATTTACGATAAAAATATCTGAAATATCGTACATTCTCTCTACTTTCATGAAATTTGCAACAATTTTGAATTTTGACGTTCTATTAATAAATTTGACAATTGTTTGAAGAAAAATTAGGCTGTTTCACCTTCCATTAACTTTCTAGCTTGCCTATTACAGCAATGGTATTGTAATAATGATTGTTGAAAGACCGCATCATAATATGATGACAAAAACATTGTACCTACCACATTTAATGTTTCAAATTAACCACAAAGGTCAAATATAACTTAAATAGTTTTGTAATCAACCTTTGATTACATTGTAAATATAAAATTATAGCCTCTAAAATCTTAAATTAATAAAACAGGGGATTTGTGCTTCAAACATTAACCATAATTTATTTAGATAATATAAAATATAAGTTTAATGTTCCTTACATCTTACACGTTTGATATTTTCATATAAAATTTTTCTAGGTGGACAAACTCGTCCTCGATTACATAATTGAAGAAATGAGACCTATTTGTACAGTCGAAAAGCCGGCGTTTGTTCGGCTAGTAGAGGGAGTCTCTGGAAAAAAACCTTGCGACCGAAAAACGGTGAAAGGTAAATTAGAAGAGGAGAAATCTGTAACAGTTGGTGCTGTAATAGAAGAATTAAATAAATCCAAATATGTTTGTACAACTTCAGATATTTGGAGTACCAATAATAAAAGCTATCTTGGTATGACAGCACATTTAATCGATAGTACTAGTTTTGAACGTAAATATTTTGCTTTAAGCTGTAGGCGATTTAAATTTGCACATACATTTGACAAAATTGCGGAATTAATAAGTCAAATTCATAGGGAATACAATTTAGATCTAAACAAAATTTTAGGAACAGTAACAGATAACGCAAGCAACTTTAGTAAAGCTTTCGACATATTTGCATTTTCTGTATCTAAGGATAGTATTAGTAGTGAGTTAACAGAGTTACACAATCAGAATGATATAGATGTTGAATCTTTACCTGATTTTGATATCGATAGCACTTATGTACTTTTGCCTCAACATTTTAAATGTTGCTCTCATACCCTTAGCCTTGTAATTACTGTGGATGCAGTTAAAATTTTTGAAAACGTAAGATATAAAAATATACATGATGCTGTTTTTGAAAAAGCTTATTCGTTATGGAATTTATTAAGCAGGTCTACTAAGGCATCAGATGAATTAGAAAATATATGCGGTATTAAGTTGAAAGTTCCTTGCCCTACTCGTTGGAATTCAATGTATGATGCTTGTATTGCACTAATTAATATTGAATCAAAATTAGGTGAAGTTTGTAAGGCATTAAAATTAGACGTGTTTCAACAAGCAGATTTTATGTTTTTAAAAGAATATGTTCTTGTTACAAAACCAGTAACAGTCGCAATAGATATTTTGCAAAATGAAAAAACTTCTCAGTTAGGTACTGTTTTGCCAATACTTTTCAAAATTACAACTACATTAGAAACTATGACAAACCTCAGATTTTGCTCAAAATTAAAGGAATGCTTATTAAGCGGTCTTAAAAGGCGCTTTTTAAATATAATGGATATCAGAAAACCTGAAAGTCTACCATACCTGTTGGCTACAATTTCCAACCCAAAATTTAAATTGCGGTGGTTGGAAATTACTCCGTTCAAGGATGAAACTGCATTCTGCCAAAACAAATTATTACAGGAACTTGATCAAACAGGAAATCAAGGAAACCACATTGAATCAGAAATTCCGTTACCAACAGTTGAAGGAAATGTCACTGATGAATTTTTTGATTTTCTAAAAGTAAATAATCAGCCACAAACATCAACTGCTTCACAGTGTACCAATTATTTTAAAGATACTGATACTAACTGTAGTCATTTAATTATGTACCCTGCAATAAAAGAAGTTTTTTTAAAATATAATTGTATACTTCCTTCGTCTGCCCCTGTTGAAAGAATATTTAGTATGGGTGGACAAATTCTAACTCCACGTAGAAACAGGTTAAGCGACGAAATGTTTGAAACATTATTAATTTTAAAGCAAAATAAAATACAATTAGCAATTACATAAGTACAAGCAATAATGTAACAATAAGCAATAATACAAGAATGTCAGGAGCATTAGATTAATATTATAATATAGCAATATTAGATTAATACCACAACTATTGTAATATTATAATGGAATGGTTAGTGTAAGTCTTTAATAAAATATTTTATTTAGTAATTGCATGTTTATTTATTTAAACTAAGATATGTAATATCTTAAAAAACCATACAGAATTTTAAGACTGTCGGATCTTTATAAAAGATCTAGATCCCATTTTTAGGATCTTGGATCTTTATCTAGATCCCTTTTCACATATGGATCTTGGATCTGCATCTAGATCACTTTTTTCAAATGTATTTGGATCTGTATCTAGATCCCAAATAAATGGATCTTACCCAACACTGCTAATAGGTCACGAGTAAAAATGATTGTGTTAAACTGCGTTATTTAAACGAAATAACAAGAAGACACTTGCATAAACAAATCTAAGCATGAGTTCGTATTTAGGGGAAAACCCCGCCCAAATCCAGCAAGCAGCGGCGCATGCATGTAGTCAAAAAGTAGTGGGAGGGAGCAATGACAATATATCGGCGTATCGGCAGATATATAGGTAGAGACCCTGTATATAGTTAGATAAGAGTTGAGAAAACACAAACGTCAGCCGCCAAATTTGATCCAAAACATGCATCATGCATGCATGCGCAGAAATACTGTTTGAACTAGGGACTTCGTTTATCTAAAACACCTTTATTTAAATTTCTACTGCTGCTTCAAAGCACTCAAAACATAGTGTAGAGTACTGTTTGTATCAGAAATATGTAACAAGCGTTAAAAAACTAAAATATGTATACACATTTCGTATAGCAGATATATGAACATTTCCTAAAACGATGGTTTCTACATATTAAAGAATCGAACTGATCTTTAGTATAAATGTTTTTGAAAGCTTTTTCGAGTTGCTCGTATTTACGCTTTTCTGTTTGCGTGCGAGTTACTAATTTTGTAATTTTGAATGGAAAACACAATCCATGCTTTGGTATAGGAATTCATATGTTGTTTGGGTAGCAGTTTCCTGTTTATTGCTATTTCTGTCTTTAAAGCAAGATTCAGACAAAGCTTCAGCGGAAAAGTCATCTTTAGGATTGAAGAAAATTTAATTTTCAGGTCTGGTTATATGATATGAAAATAAGTAGAAACGGCAGCACCTTTTAATTTCATTCTGTCATCCACGCGTACTTCTTCCCACTGGTTTTATTAAAATGGACTCTTTTTGATATGCTGCTCTTAGCTCTTCGTTTTTAGAATGGTATTTTCATAGAAAACCTTGTTCGGATCTGTTTTTGCAGCCAATAATACAGCAACCCCTCATTTCAGGAACTTAGATAAAAGTAACAAGTTTTGACTTAAATGAACAATTTATCAAATTTGATTAATGGGAAACTGTTTCTAAGGCAATAAGTATTCAAATATACGACGCGCGTGATCCACCAATCACAATGAATTCCCTCGTTTTCTCAACTCTTTTGTAACTATATACAGGGACTCTATATATAGGTATCGGCCAAAAAACTCGTATCGGTCGATCCCGAAAATATTGCAAACTGAAATTGATACTTACTTGAAATTACCGATAATTGATAGAACACGATCACCATTCCATTGGTGACAAGTTAATCAAAATGCTTTTCCACATTTAGTCAAGGCTAGAGTTCCTGTATATAAAAGAGTTGGGACATGTAGGGTGACTTATTTTGGATCCACAAATCATGCAGTACCTGGTTTTGCCGATTTTAAACTTTATGCATATTTCTTTCAACTAAAACAAATGAAATATGTCTTTGCTGCATCACATGGTCCTTCATTTGTGGATCCAATGGCTCAACTCTTAGAAAATATAGGAACTCTAGTCAAGGCTACAAAGCAGTACTTATCTGCTTCGGAATCCAACATTTTTAGTAAAAGACTTTTAACAGAGACGGGAAAGGTCTTTGAGTCAAAAAAAAATTCTTTGAAAGCAGAAAACGTGGAGACACTTGAATATTTGCATCATAACCTTGCTATTCTTAATTACAAGTATTGAATTTGATTAAAAACTAGACCTATACTAGTGGAACTTGCGAAATGGGAAAAGAAAATGGAGATTCTGAAAGGAACCAGAAACTTAAAAGGAAGAAATATATACATGGAGGAAGAATACTCAAAGGAGACGCAAGAAATTAGAAAAGAATTGATAAAACACAGAAATAATATAAGATCACAGGGACATCACGCAACTCTGAGATACAATAAACTCATAATAAATGGAGAGGACTACTACCTAGAACAACTAAATGAAATAAGAAAAGAAGCTGAAATAAAGCCCGGGAATGTAGAAACACCAAAAGAAAAGATGGGAGGAAGAACCATTAGCGAGAGATCCCCTGAAGAAGATTTACAAGAACAGTTACATAAAATAACTAGAACAAATCGAGATACCGGCACAATTCCAAAAAACTCCAAAAGAAAGTAATCCGTACACAAGCAAAGAAAATGACACAGGCAACGAAAAGGGACATGAAAATGAACACGAATAAAAACAATATAGAAGATAATAAGGGAAAAGAATTTGAAAACGATATGATAGGCATATGAATTTGGAATATAGGAACATTAACTGGGAAAGAAATAGAATTAATAGAAGAAATGGACAGAAATAAAATACATATCTTAGGAATAAGCGAAACTAAGAAAAAGGGCAAAGGAAGTACATACTTAACAAATAAATACATCTTATATTACTCCGGAGTAGACCCAAAACAAAAAGCGAAGGAGGGAGTAGGAATAATAACCACGGAGGAAAGAAACAAAAGAATAACAGACGTTAAGTCAATAAACTCACGAATAATAGCAATAACCATAAAGCTATACGAAACAATTAATATTATTCAAATCTATGCACCGGTAGAAGGAACATCAGAGGAAGAAATGAATGATTTTTACATGGATTTACAACAAATACAAGATGAAATGAAAGAAGAAAATCAAAAAACGATAATAATGGGAGACTGGAACAGTAGAGTAGGAAAAGACCAAAACAGAGGAATGGGATGTATGGGAAGCTATGGAGAAGGAACTCAAAATAGAAACGGAATAAAAATGATAGACTTTTGCAAAAGAAACGACCTACTAATAGGAAATACACTCTGGAATCAACCATTAGAAGACAAATATACGTTTATTGCAGAAGAACGCAACGCTAAAAGCATAATAGACTACATAACTTACACACAAGACTTAGCAGAGAAAATACAAAAAATTGAAACAAAGAAAGAAGCAGAAATTGGAACCCAACACAGACTAGTAGTAACAAAGTACCACACCAAAATAAACAACAACCAAGAAACAAGAAACTATAGTAGTTTGGCAATACATAAGCTTAAAAGTGCAGAAAATAAAGAAAAATACCAGAAGGATACAGACAAAGAATTTCAAAGCAAGATGAATCTCCAAACAACGTGGACGCTAGAGGAAAGATGGAGAATTTTTAAGGAAACACTGAAGAAGGTAGCAAAAAATATATGTGGAATAAGTAAACGTAACAATCACATGAAAATGACAAGCTGGTGGACTAACGAAATAAGAAGTAAGGTAAAAGAAAAGAAAACAGCATGGAAACGATATATAAAAACAAAAGAAATGAGGGATAAAGATGAATACAAAAGAAAGAGAAACATAGTGAAAGAAGCAATCAAGATAGCAAAAAAAGAATCCTGGAAAAAGATGGGAGAAGAGATAACAGAATTACACAAAATAGATGCCAGGAATTTTTGGACGAGGATAAAAAGATTAAGAGGGGATAAAAGGAAAACTATAAAAGCAATAAAAAATAACCAGGTGTTACCAAACTCTGACCATAAAATAAGGAGTAGCAAAGGTTACCGGATTCTCAGCCGGAGCTGGTCGTGGGTCGAACAGAAGACTTAAAGCGTAAGCTGAAACGATGAGTAATTTATGGGCGCCAAGTAGCAGTAACCCAGCACTTTGCTAATCGTCAAACCAGACACTACGGAAGGTGCTACTAAGCGATCCTGAAAATTAGAGGTAGCGACAAGGACACACAAATCAAATTCGCAGGTATAAGTAACGAGTATATATAATTTAATAAAATATTAACAATGCTCGGTAGTATATCACAACAACAACAAATATCACAAACCAGATTTCATATAATATAATATCGTAAGATTTATCACAGATTAAACTCACCAGATTAAATAAATAAAGTCGTAGATCGTAGCAATTCGCATGTATGACCAAACGCGTCTCAAATTTAAGCGGTAGTTAAGGTTTTGTTTTGTTTGTCAAGTTGAAATCAACGCTAAACCCTCAGTTGCAAAAATACATAACTGTACTAGTAATCAAATGTACACAAAACCCATTATTACCCAAGATCTTGGTTGATAGGGGGCGCAATATTACCCGAAACACGCTAAATAAATCTCGCCCTAAAGGGGCGTAATTGCTTAAACAACGATCGGACTGATTTCGCCAATTTCTTGCAAAATGGGGCCGCACTAAGCCAAATTCAACCGACTGACGGATCTCTCCACTGAGATCGAGTCTAAAATCGTTCAAATGGGCGTATGCAAGAATTGCTATTACAAAATTTACATAAGGGAAACCTTATCGTCCCTATGCATCTACAATAGACACAGCCTGACGGCTAATGGAGGCTTAAAATGTCAAGTTGCAAATATAAAGATGTAAACAACAAAATAGGTTTACTTTTAGACAGGTGAGTTATCACAACATTAAAGTAAGTTAATTAGCTTATCAAAATCTGGCCGTAGCACAAAGCGCTACAATGAATAATTAAACACACATTAAAATCATGCCTATAACACAGGTTAAGTTGGTCGAGCTCAAAACTGCACAAGAACGCTTAAGGAAATTGCAAAGACAGACCTTGGCTGCACCAGGTGACGAACGTGCTAAATCGGAGGCCTACTGCACGATGTCGAGGAAGCCAGGTGTTCCAATGGGCTTCATCGCAGGTAACGCAGAGATCTCGGGCCAGTAAATCTGCTAGCCTGTTTTAGGGACTGGAAATCTCCCAAACTCACAGCCAGCCGACTGCAGCAACTGCCTGGAGAGAGTGCTCTCCAGGAGGGGCCAAATCCATCGACCAAACGCTTCGAAGAGTTTCTGCGCCACATGAACAAACTCGCCGCTCACCAACAGAGATGCGTTAGTTCATACCAAAGGACTGCTTCCTAATCTGAGTGCGTTCACCGCCCGTACCAAAGGGGAATTGAGTGCTTTCACCGCCCGTACCAAAGGGAAGCTGAGTGCGTTCACCGCCCGTACCAAAAGGAAGCTGAGTGCGTTCACCGCCCGTACCAAAAGGGAGCTAAAAGGGGCAACATTCTGCCTTAGAAATATAACCAGTAATTGTCAAAATAGCATACCGTGAGATGTTCTGCTCCAAATCGCCCAAGTATTACATGTGCTTGTCAGATAAATTCCGGACAAAAATCCGTGCTTGAAATGTATCACAACAAAAACGTCGGGGACGTCTCCCAGACAAAAATCACACCAAGATATACATTTTCATGCTAGGATGAGCGTGACAAAACCGAATTACAAATATTCGTGCATCGATTAACCAAAGATGCTTTTCACCACATCCATCTTCTGACAACTCAAAATGGCTAATGATAATTTGACAGCTAGGCCCAGAAAATTCCAAATTTGCAGAAAAATCGCATCTGCAACCAACATAGCACGCGTACAACGTGAGGCCTAAGCTGCAGTGACTTTACTTGAGAAATAGGTAGCTGAAACTAGGCTATTATAGGGTAAATAGTTAGAGCGAAATGTGCAAAGTGCCTTGAATTAGGCAGGGATAAGGCAAATCGTTAAATTAATACGAAAAGTGACTTTTGGCCCATAACAACTCTCCCCCTACTTAAAAATAGGTAAATTCCTCAAATTTACCGACGTAGAACCTAAGCATGCACATCAACAACACTTCAAAACCTTACAGATACATAATCGATACCTCAAACAACCCCAAAGAGAATACTGCAAAAACCAAACACACCCAAGGCAACACCAGATAATTTAGAAACGGATACGTGGCCTAAATACTCCAACACTAGAAGACGAAAAGGAAAAAAAAGGTATTACGACGGGATTAAAAGATTGAAAGCGAAAAATAGAAGGAAGGGATAAGCAGACCTCACAGTGAACGCCACCCAGAAAAGGGCATCGGAACATCCGTCGCTGCTAGATCTAAAAGGCGCGCCGGTGGATGAACCGATCCAGGCCCAATTCAGCACAACGTCCACCAAGGGGACTACCTAACACGAAGAAGAAAACTAAAGATGAAAGTAATGAAAAAGGGAATGGGAATTAGAAAGCTCTAGGAAAGGAGATAGTGGACAACACAGAAGAAGGATGAGAAGGGATTCGTCCGTTGTCACGTCAGTCTGTCAACGTAGGGTGGAATTAAATGAACTAACAGAAAATTTCTAAATGGGAAAAAGCCGAAAGAGGTTTGAGATCGTCACAGATCATAGACACCAGGCGCGGGACCCCGTAGGACACTCCGCGATCATAAGCAACTATGCCCTATGACGACAAAATAAAACAGCTACACCCTACTAGTCTGGGAAAAGTGTACAGCCCAGGACCGACTGCACACTGAAACACCATCTACAGTGACCAGATGGCGGATCACCGGAAGCGAGACGGCAAAAATGTCTCACCCCTGTATGACAAGATGGAATGTCTCAGCCTACCTTACAAGTAAGGAATAGACGGGAAAGTTACCGACCGTTCAAGTCCCCAACCTTCCTCGCAAATGGACTAAAACTCCCACGATATTTCTCACACTACAAACCCAAAGGGAACAACATGAGAAAACAACCTGGAATCAAAATATCACTTAAAAACTAGTGGTAAAACAAATAAGCGCGAAATAACAGCAAACTAACCCTCGTTAGGTACTTGATCGCGATTGTCGTCATAATGGGGTTTAAGATCTTTAGCATGCCAAGTCCCTCGCAGCAGGTTACCTTCAGGGGTCTTAAGTTCATAAACCCATCTGGATAAACGACGATGGATAATGAAAGGACCAACATACTTAGGTGCAAGCTTCGCTGAAAAATGTTTCGCAGCATCAGAAAGAACATAGTTTTTGCGCCAAACAGATTGGTTCACCTGATATTCAACAGGACGGCGTCTAAGGTCATAATATGTTTTCGATTTCTCATATGCTTTATCCAGACGACGACGTACATCAGCATATAAGCGTTGGACAGCTTCAGAGCGATTGTTATCGTTGGCGCGATCGAATCGCAACTCAGGCTCGGCATTGGCATTCTCGTCGTCAGCTTCTCCAGGTCTCTTAAGAACAATCTCCCGACCAAAGTTGATGAAATAAGGAGTTTGTCCAGTTACTTCGTGTTTGGAGGTTCTAATAGCGCACGCCACATGAGGTAAATACTTGTCCCATTCACGGTGATTATCTCGAACATATGCCGTTAGCATAGTCTTCAGGACGCAGTTAATGCGTTCGGTTGGATTCGCCTGAGGGTGATAATAGGCTGTAAATGACATTTTGCAGTTGTAGGTGTTCATGAGAGCAGTAAACTCACGGCTGCGAAATTGGACACCATTATCACAGATGATGCGGCGAGGCGCTCCGTACACGAGGAACACATCTTCTTCAAGGTGTTTGACTATATTAGGAGCCGTAGCTGAGCGCAAAGGAAAGAATAGAGGAAATTTGCTGAAACAGTCGGCAACGACGAGGATATAAGAATAACCTTTCTTCGACCGAGGCAAAGGACCAACAATGTCAGTACAAATTACTTCCCACGGTTTATTTATAATTGAATGTCCACCCATAAAGCCGACAGGAGGTCGCTGTTCAGGCTTGGTTCTCCCGCAGGTGTTACAACGGCGTATATAGCGGGCCACGTCAGCACGCATCTTGGGCCAATAATAAAGTTTAGCTATACGATTTAGAGTTTTGGATACACCAATATGTCCAGCTGTTGGAAGGTCATGATTCTGGCATATCAGGTCAGTACGTTTCTCTTTAGGAACCACCAGTTTCCATTCATCTCTCTCTTCCCGTAGGTCGGAGTAAGCAACGGTGGTGTGCTTGTATAGCTTGTTCCCTTCAACACGCCACAAAGGAAAACGACGGGGATTATTCCGTACGTTGGCTAGCGTACGTAGGTACCAACGGTCCTTGACATCTGCGTCTAACATGGGTTGTCCTTAAATGGCATCTACCACTGGCACAGTACGAGACAGCGTATCAGGTACTACATGATCTTTCCCTTTACGGTGGATGATGTCAAAATCATATTGTTGTAGGCGTACTGCCCATCGAGCAATTCGGCCAGTAGGATCTTTAATGTTGTTCAACCACTTTAAACTATAATGATCAGTGATCACAGTGAACTTCGTTCCCTCGATGTATGGCCGAAGTTTTTCTATAGCAAAAATAACTGCCAGGCACTCACGTTCGGTGGTGCTGAAATTTTTCTCGTTCTTGGTTAAAGAGCGACTAACATAGCAGATAACCTTCTCACCATCTTCTTGATTTTGTGTGAGAACGGCGCCAAGACCATAAGCGGAGGCGTCAGTCTGAATAGAGAAAGGCAAGTCGAAATTAGGACACGCAAGTATAGGTGCAGAAATTAAGTGTTCCTTAATTGAATGAAAAGCCTCTTCACAATCGGCAGTCCAATGAAATTTCACGTTCTTTTTAAGCAACGAAGTCAGCGGAGCCAACAACGTAGAGAAATTAGGTACGAAGCGCCTATACCATGATGCCATACCCACTATGCGGCGGATTTCAGAAACACAAGTTGGTGTGGGTATTTCCAGGATGGCCCGAACTTTATCCGGGTCGACTAACAGACCTTTGGAATTGACTACATAGCCTAAGTATCGAAGTTCCGGTTTGCAGAAATGGCACTTTTCCTTGCTTAAGGTTAAACCGGCATCAGACAAGCGTTTGACAACCTCTCGTAAAACGTCTAAATGTTGTTCGAAGGTTTGTGTACATATAATGACGTCATCGAGGTAGGTGAAAACAAAAGGTTCTAGGTCAGCCCCTATCACACGATCTATCAATCGTTGCCAAGTGGCCGGGGCGGTATGAAGACCGAAAGGTAGACGACAAAATTGATACAAGCCTCGGTTAGGCACCGTAAAGGCGGTATATTCACGAGAAGACTCTGCAACAGGTATCTGCCAATAGGCGGACTTGATATCCAAGGTCGTAAGATAACGTGCATCCCGAAGTTTGTCGAGGGTACTGCTAATATACGGAAGGGGGTACGCATCTGGCTGACTAACTTTATTTAGCTTACGAAAATCCACACAAAACCTATAGGTGTTATCACGCTTTTTGACCATAAAAATCGGAGACGACCACGCAGAGGTAGAGCGTTCCACAATGCCATCTTTCAGCATCCTATCTAATTCCCTATCGACATGTTGTTGGAGGGCCGGCGAAATGGGGTAATAACGCTGTTTTATAGGTGGAGATTGCGTTCTAATCTCATGTTGGACTAAGTGAGTACATCCGATCTTGTCACCTATGACTCGAAAGGTATTATCGATAAATTCTTGTAGCTGAAGGCTCTGTGCACTAGAAAGATGTTCGGCAGATTGTATAGCATTGACGAAAACGTTGGGATTGTCCATGGCAAAATTCCATTCATCCTGACGAAGGTTAGGGATGATGTTCATCTTACGCCAAAAATCGATGCCTAGAATGAGCGAATGAGGTAGTGAAGGAACCACCAAAACGTCCATGACACAGACTTTGTTTCGAAGAGTTATAGGTATCGTGGTAGTACCTATACTGATACATTTGTCACCATTAGCCACTACACAAGAAGAAATGTGCTAAGTATCGAGGCGGCAGTAATTCTGTAGCATCTCCCAGCCTTGTCTACCTAAGAGATTTCGAGAGGCTCCAGAGTCTAAAAGGCCTAAAATATAATTTCCAAAGATCGAAACCTTCAGGTAGGGTCGTTCATCTTTACCGGCATGACTAAGTATGAAGTCGAGTACAGCTTGATGCTTAAAGACAGAATTTTCAGATTCGACAATACGTTTGTTGGCCTTGATATGCTTGCAGCGTGCTAATCGGCCTCTTAACGACGCTGATTGGCGTTTCCCGAACATGAAGGACAGGTTCTGCAGGTATAGTTCGGTTTGCCACATTTATAACAGTGCATCTTTTTAGGCTGAGGGCAATTAATTGATCGATGATTGGGTTGGTTACAATTCCAACAAACAATGGGATTGACGGCATCCACAACAGGTTGGCTGTTACAAGCTGAAAGGGCAGGAACAATAGAAGATTCTTCTACAGAAGCTATATTGAAGTTCGAGTGTGACCGACGATATGCTAAGTCTGGTTCAAGCAGATTCTTCACATTTGTTGGAGGGTTTCGAAAGCGTGAAGCTCGTACGCGAGTGTCTTCGATCATCTTGCATACTCGGGTGAGTTCTGAAATTGTGGGCACAAATTGTAAGGCCAGTTGTGATTGAATGTAAGGTTGTAAATTCCTTTTTATCATAGTGAGACGTGTGGTTTCCAAAGGCACTGAAGGAAGGCGTCGGAAAAGATTCTCCATAACCGCAATGTAAACGGATGCCGGCTCATCAACACCTTGAGTGCGGTTTCTAATCTCGTCCCATAAAGTCGCTTCATAATCACACGGCAAGAAAGTTTCTCGGAGAGCTTTGGTGAGATCATCCCAACTGTTGATGGTGTCACGAATAGATCTGTACCAGATTAAGGCGTTACCCGTAAAAAGTTCTACGGCTGCAGTAAACAGATGTTGCTTAGGTACTCCTCTAGCAACTCGGAATTCTTCAATACGTTCCAGAAAGCTTGTTACGCCACTTTCACCATTATATTGCATCTTCCATTTGTTGACGGGAATGAAATTATGTTCAGAGGGTGCATGACTCGATGTAGCCATACTAGTGCTATGAAAAAGTGAAGATCTTCTTTGCTGTGAAGCATTGAGGTTGAAGGTGACGTTGGAGCTACGTCTAGGTTCAACATCTGGTGGAGATGGTTGTTCCTGATAATCTCGATAAGTATCGGGAGCTTGAGGTAAACCGGTAGCAGCATCAGGTTCATCAAGTGAAATTAAATCGAGCTCTTGTCGATTCTCAGTCCTACTTTCAAGATCGTCTAATAATTGAAGGCAAATATTCACGGCTTCATTTTTCAGGTGGGCAGAGAACTCGGTGGAAACAATTCTCTCTAAGCGGCCATAAACATGTAGAAGACGAGTATGTAATCTCTTGAAGTTATTATCTTTTGTGGTGGAACTGCAAATGCGGACTTCTGCATCAAGGGCAGCTAATTTAGCCCTGCATGCTTCCAATTCCTGTCTGTAATCAATGTGGACTTCAGGAAAACTGACATTACCATCACGCTCCATCCTAAATCGGGCCCTAAGTAATTTGCGTTTCTCCATGACGTTACCTTGGCAAGAAATGCCCCGAACCAATAATTCGTAATCAAGTTCATCGACAAGTAAGCGATCAACGTCCATTTTCGGGTATTCAACAAAGAAACTAAATGACTAATTTAATACTCAAAACTAGTGTGTTGCCTATTTGTATACACACTCGAATAAAGTGACTAAAACTACCAAGAATTTTTCTTAAAATACTAACAAAATCTCCAATAAATCGTCGCACCACAAATCTAACGACAATATTGGATGCCACGTTCCTAAACTACCTGCACTTGGGAGATCATGCAAAAAAATAAACCTATATAACTATCATGCAATATAGATACCATACCACCAAGACTAATTCTAACTATATATCTAAATATTCCGAGCACAGCAAGGGAAAAAAATATATAAAACAAGTCCAAGCCAAGCGAATTCAAACAAAATCACGCCCCACGTTGGGCGCCAATAAACTCCTTGTTACCAAACTCTGACTATAAAATAAGGAGTAGCAAAGGCTACCGGATTCTCAGCCGGAGCTGGTCGTGGGTCGAACAGAAGACTTAAAGCGTAAGCTGAAACGGTGAGTAATTTATGGGCGCCAAGTAGCAGTAACCCAGCACTTTGCTAATCATCAAACCAGACACTACGGAAGGTGCTACTAAGCGATCCTGAAAATTAGAGGTAGCGACAAGGGCACACAAATCAAATTCGCAGGCATAAGTAACGAGTATATATAATTTAATAGAATATTAACATTAATAAAATATTAACAATGCTCGGTAGTATATCACAACAACGACAGATATCACAAACCAGATTTCATATAATATAATATCGTAAAATTTATCACAGATTAAACTCACCAGATTAAATGAATAAAGTCGTAGATCGTAGCAATTCGCATGTATGACCAAACGCGTCTCAAATTTAAGCGGTAGTTAAGGTTTTGTTTTGCTTGTCAAGTTGAAATCAACGCTAAACCCTCAGTTGCAAAAATACATTCCTGTACTAGTAATCAAATGTACACAAAACCCATTATTACCCAAGATCTTGGTTGATAGGGGCGCAAAATTACCCGAAACACGCTAATTAAATCTCGCCCTAAAGGGGCCTAATTGCTTAAACAACGATCGGACTGATTTCGCTGATTTCTTGCAAAATGGGGCCGCACTAAGCCAAATTCAACCGACTGACGGATCTCTCCACTGAGATCGAGTCTAAAATCGTTCAAATGGGCGTATGCAAGAATTGCTATTACAAAATTTACATAAGGGAAACCTTATCGTCCCTAAGCATCTACATTAGACACAGCCTGAAGGCTAATGGAGGCTTAAAAATGTCAAGTTACAAATATAAAGATGTAAACAACAAAATAGGTTTACTTTTAGACAGGTGAGTTATCACAACATTAAAGTAAGTTAATTCGCTTATCAAAATCTGGCCGTAGCACAAAGCGCTACAATGAATAATTAAACACACATTAAAATCATGCCTATAACACAGGTTAAGTTGGTCGAGCTCAAAACTGCACAAGAACGCTTAAGGAAATTGCAAAGACAGACCTTGGCTGCACCAGGTGACGAACGTGCTAAATCGGAGGCCTACTGCACGATGTCGAGGAAGCCAGGTGTTCCAATGGGCTTCATCGCAGGTAACGCAGAGATCTCGGGCCAGTAAATCTGCTAGCCTGTTTTAGGGACTGGAAATCTCCCAAACTCACAGCCAGCCGACTGCAGCAACTGCCTGGAGAGAGTGCTCTCCAAGAGGGGCCAAATCCATCAACCAAATGCTTCGAAGAGATCTGCGCCACCATGTACAAAGCTCGCAGCACACCAACAGAGATGCGTTAGTTCATACTATAGGACTGCTTCCTAATCTGAGTGCGTTCACCGCCCGTACCAAAGAGGAATTGAGTGCGTTCACCGCCCGTACCAAAAGGGAGCGTGAGATGTTCTGCTCCAAATCGCCCAAGTAGTTACATGTGCTTGTCAGATGAATTCCGGACAAAAATCCGTGCTTGAAATGTATCACAACAAAAACGTCGGGGACGTCTCCCAGACAAAACTCACACCAAGATATACATTTTCATGCTAGGATGAGCTTGACAAAACCGAATTACAAATATTCGTGCATCGATTAACCAAAGATGCTTTTCACCACATCCATCTTCTGACAACTCAAAATGGCTAATGATAATTTGACAGCTAGGCTCAGAAAATTCCAAATTTGCAGAAAAATCGCATCTGCAACCAACATAGCACGCGTACAACGTGAGGCCTAATCTGCAGTGACTTTACTTGAGGAAATGGGTAACTAAAACTAGGCTATTATAGAGTAAATAGTTTGAGCGAAATGTGCAAAGTGCCTTGAATTAGGCAAGGATAAGGCAAATCGTTAAATTAATACGAAAAGTGACTTGTGGCCCATAACACGTATCCATATTTTATCTACTCAGAATGAATTGGAAAATATTGCTGTATGATACTGATTGTATGTACCATCTGTTTAATGTTTAATGTATTTCGCTTGCATTATATCTATTCGCGCCCTAAAAAGTTCGCAGGTAAAAGGTTTTGTTGTTTATCACAACGCTTTCATTAAGCTGTACTTTATTTCATATTGTTATTTTTATTTTTTATTTATGGAAGGCCAAATTAAAGGATATTTGGTTCTAACAGTTTATGTATACCTTAATATCATATTAAGTTTTCTGTTTGAAACTTGAAACTTGTAGGTACAATATTCAATGTTTAATTTTTAAGGATAATCAGAAATGTATTCTTAATTTCTTAGTTTTGCGAAATAAATGTTTTACTTAGGCACATTTGCGAGTGTGGCTTAGCTGACACATTCTCCCTAAATTAAGTTGCATTTCTTTGCGCTTCATTGCTAAACTTATTTTAATTTTAGGTTTTTGATTTACTTTTTACGTTGTTGTTGTGGTTTTGCATGTATACGTTTAGTATTGCTCATGTAAATGCTCAGTCACTCACTAAGAATTTTCATATCCTAAAACTTCATGTAGAAACAAATAATTACGATATTATTGCGATAACAGAAACATTTTTAAATAATAATATACTTAGCCAATTTGTTAGTATTGATAATTATAATTTGTTGCGAAAAGACAGATTAACATTTGGAGGAGGTGTTGCTTTATATATAAAATCTTCGTTAAATTTCAGAAACATACAGATCCAGACGTATGATTTATTCGAACAACTTTGGATTGGTATAAAATTAGACAGGATGAGGCTTGCAGTAGGTGTCGTATATCTACCTCACAGGAATAGATATCGTGCTTTTATTGAAGGATTTGAACAAACCGTAAGTAACTTAATAGCTACTCATGATGATATCATTTGTGTTGGAGATTTTAATATTGATCTCCTACAGCCTAATTCAACTGAGTCCTCTCAATATTTATCAATGCTTGAGTCATTTGGTATTAAGCAATTAATTTGTAATCCCACCAGAATTACACTCTCTACTGCAGCTTTGCTTGATCATATACTCACCACTAATTCCGGCATAGTTAGTACTTCTGGTACAAAAAATTTATTTCCGTATTCGGACCATGAACTCGTCATCTGCTGCTTACAAACTGAGACTATTAATAATTTACCATTAATTCATACTTTTAGAAATTTTACCACATACTTTTTCAGCAATTATTAACACAAGTACCATGGAATAATATATTTTATTTTGATGACGTTAATGATAAAGTACAGTTTTTAAATAATAGCATCCTTTCAATTTTTAATATCGTAGCTCCTTTAAAGACTTTAATCTTTCGGAAACCTAAAGCATCCTGGTTAACGGATAATATTAAGTTCATGATGACTATAAGAGATAAAGCTTTAAAACGCTTTTAAAAAACCAAAAATTCTGTTCATTGGGAATACTACAAATCTTTGCGTAACTTAGTGACATTATCTATCAGGAATGAAAAGAAAGCTTATCTTAACCATACATTTGCCCAACGTAATGTTAAAGATTTCTGGAGGGATTTGAAGCAATGTACGATTCTTGCTAACAAAAAGTCAAACAAAATTCCACTACACCTTAAAGATGTTAATATTATTAATAATTTTTTTATTGATTCTACGCAGCAGTTTGGTGACGTAGATCCTGAAGTCTTGCAGCTTTATGCTCAAGTAAGATCTGATGTCTTCTCCAAATTTAAATTTACTTTAGTGTCCGAAACTGATGTAATTCAATATTTGAGAACAATTAAATCTAATGCTATTGGGTCTGATAATATCAATTTGCTAATGACCAATCTTTGTTGTCCCTGTATAGCTCCATATATTACTCATATTATTAATAGTTGCCTTTCGGAATGTATATTTCCCGAGCAGTGGAAGATTGCAAGAATACTGCCTTTAGCTAAAGTAACTTCTCCCAAAGGGGTTAAAGATTTGAGACCGATTAGTATTTTGCCAGTGTTGTCGAAAGTCTTGGAAAAGATTATGGATTATCAAATTAGAACTTTCTTAGATGATAATCAGCTTTTTCCATCACTACAATCGGGATTTAGATCAAACTACAGTTGCATGTCAGCGCTGCTTAATGTGTCTGATGATATTATACGGGCAACGGATGAAGGAAAAGTGACGGCATTAGTACTGCTCGATTTTTCCAAGGCTTTCGATACCATCAACCACTCTCTGATGCTTGCGATTTTGCATAGCTTCGGGTTTAATCATTCGGCCATCTCACTAATAGAGAGTTATCTGCGAGGTCGTCAACAATGCGTTGTTTTAGAAAATAAAACGTCTGATTTAAAAACTGTTGCGCGAGGCGTGCCTCAGGGATCAATATTGGGTCCATTACTTTATGTAATTTATTCATCAACTTTGTGTAACAGGCTATCCCACTGCTCTTATCAT
The DNA here is from genome assembly GCA_940337035.1 of Agriotes lineatus. Classification (NCBI taxonomy): domain Eukaryota; kingdom Metazoa; phylum Arthropoda; class Insecta; order Coleoptera; family Elateridae; genus Agriotes; species Agriotes lineatus. The sequence goes on along the minus strand of CALNHX010001264.1, from coordinate 183,403 downwards.
CAGGATGCTGGCGACACGCAGATATACCTATCTTTTGATATAAAAGATCGTTTATATGCATCAATATTAATTAATGAAAAGCTGAGTAAGCTAATGGAGTTTGCAGCTTCACATTGCCTTCGAGTTAATCCAGCTAAATCTGTAGTTATGTACTTTGGATCTGGACCTTCAAGAGACATATTGCTGCAGGACTTCGTTGTTCGGATAAATAATGTACCGTTGCCTGTCTCTGAAACTGCCAGGAGTTTGGGGGTGATTTTTGATCAAAATCTTCGATTTCGAGAACATGTCAATTCTTGCATTAGAAAAGCCTATGGTAACCTGAAGTTGTTATATAACCATAAACGAGTTTTAAACAAGGAAATTAAAACTATTCTTTGTGAGGCATTAGTTCTCTCCCATTTTAATTACTGTGATGTTCTCTATGACCCTTGCATTGACAGCAACACAGCTCGGAAAATTCAAGTTGTTCAGAATTCGTGTTTAAGACTCATATATGGTGTTAAGCGTAGGCAACACATCTCACCAAAATTAAAAGAAACCAATTGGCTCAACATGGAAAAAAGACGCTTACTGCACGCTTCTGTTTTTTATCATAGGGTGATTCTAAAGAACTCTCCTCCATATCTTACTCAAAAAATACGTTTTCGTACAGATATTCATAATTTGAACTTAAGATTTAGGGGTCTGATTGTACTACCAGCTCATAAAACAAAGTTTTTTGAAAGGTCATTTACTCACAACATTTACAAAGTGTATAATTCTGTACCAAAATGTTTTAAAACTGTCTTGGTATCTGTTTTTAGATCACGAATGAAAGAATGGCTTAGTTCTAAGTAGACTAAAAGTAATTTTTTTTTAAATATATCAAATTTGCGAGTGTCAGTAGCTATAATTTTCTGCTTTCGTTGTATTTGTAAACCCACAACAACTACATGTGTATATATCCATATAACTTAGTTTTTTTTTTTTTGTTAGCGGAGGTATGGTAGAGCAGTGGCTTTTTCTGCTTTTAGAAAAAGCCACCTGAATACCTTCGCTTTTCCAAATGTGTGTGTGTATAATGTTAGTAATTAATGTACAATATTATTTTGGGAATAAAACCTTATTATTATTATTATTACTATATATATATACACCTAACTAATAATGTCCAATTACGTTGTCGAATGTTCTGTTTCTATAGGCAATACACACAATTTCGTTATTGGTCTTTTACACACCCCATGAATTGTCTTTACACTCACTACCCTCACTAATCCGTCCCGTCCTGGAAAACACTCAATTACACTCCCTAGCTGCCACTTGAGTGGTGGTAGCTGTTGATCCTTCAGGACAACCATGGTTCCTGGTTCTAACCGATTGGGCTGCAAGGTTCTCCACTTAGTCCGATGCTGAAGTTGTGTTAGGTATTCCTGGGACCACCGTGACCAGAAATGCTGCACCATTTGGGTTAGATGCTGATACCGCGTTAAGCGGTTTGCCGGGACGTCCATTACGTTTGGCTGAGGTAACGCCGTCAATGCTTCGCCAATGAGGAAATGCCCAGGGGTGAGGGCCGTAAAGTCTGTAGGATCTGTTGACAAAGGAACGAGAGGACGGGAATTCAAACATGCCTCGATTTGCGTGAATATCGTGTACAATTCCTCGAACGTTAATGGTACCTTGCCGATTACTTTATACAAGTGTGTTTTGACCGATTTAATCGCTGATTCCCACAAACCCCCATGATGAGGCGAGTGAGGTGGTATGAAATTCCATTTTATAGATTCGTTAGTAAAATATTGGAGTAATTTTGTTTGGTATTCTTCGCTGGAAAACAGTTGAACCAGTGAGCTTAGTTCATTTTTCGCACCAACAAAGTTTGTGGCGTTATCTGAATAAATTGTTGAACATTTACCCCTACGCGACATGAATCGTTTGAAAGCGTTTAAGAATTGCTGAGTGGTTAGATCGCTAACTAGCTCTAGGTGCACAGCCTTAGTTGCTAAACAAATAAAAAGACATAAATATGATTTCGTTGTTTTGTTCCGAGATAATTTGATTGTGAATGAACCGGCATAATCAACCCCCGTATTTTGAAATGGTCTCGCTGGCGTTATCCTTACGTTGGGTAAATTTCCCATCAATTGCTCCACATGAAGTGGTCTAGAACGAAAACAAACTATGCATTTTCGTAAGATTTTGCGAATTACATTTTTGGCGGATAGTGGCCAATATCGTGACCTAATGGAAGACAATAAATACTGCGTACCAGCGTGCAAATGTTTGTAATGCTCTTCGCGAATGATTAATTCCGTTAGTCGATGTTTATTTGGTAAAACTAATGGAAATTTTTGATCGTATGTTAAATTGGAATATTTTAATCTTCCTCCTACACGAATAAGTCCTTGTTCGTCCAGAAAAGGATTTAAAGCGAGTAACCTACTATTTTTATTTAAAGGAAGTTTTTTCGTAAGTGACGCTATTTCTTGGTAAAATTCATGATTTTGCACTATCTGCACTAGACGTGTCATTGCTATATTTAGTTCGTCAACTGATAACGGGCCATATCTACGTTCTGAATTTAGACAATTATGTTTGAATCGAACACAATACGCAACTACTCGTTTGAGTTTACACAAAGATGAAAATTTGTCAAAAATATTAAGACTACTTGCAACATAAAATGCGAGTGTTTGATTTTTCCTTTCTGGCAATTCCAGATGTTTGTTATAATTAATTTGTTGTTTGGGCCACTCTTCTGAATCTTCTGCCGGCAAACTAACTATAAATCTGTTATTGAAATCGCGCTTATGCGTTCGAATAAAATGATTTTCACATTCCTGCTCTTCTAATTTACACGGTATTTTATTATTGCAATCTTCCAGCGTCCAAAATCTTTCTAATTGCTCGGATATTTCATTATAAGCGAAATGACACATCGTTTTAGTAATAGAGGGTTGTGCTACCGTTCCGGAAATAATCCATCCTAGCTTTGTTTTCTGTAATATTGCCCCTTGATTACCTAATTTAATTCGTTCGGTGTGCAACAAGTCCCAAAATATGTTTGCACCTAACAGAATGTCAATTTTTCCTGGTAGGTAAAAGGTATCATCTGCCAACGCAATGTTATCAGGAATTTTAATTTGACTAAGGTCAATAGGCTCCAAAGGCAAACTTGCGGTTATTTGTGGCAAAATTAAGAATGACAATTTTACCTGAAATTCATTAAACATTGATTTGATTGTAGCGTTTGTCCTGAATGCAATGTTTGTAATGGTGCTATTAATTCCCCCCACAGGTAGATTTATTTTAAAGCGATCTAACTGTAACCTATCGCTGAATTCCTTGCTCATAAAATTGGATTGGGACCCGGAGTCGAGAAGAATTCGACATTTGTGTTGTTGTCCCTGTTTATCAAAAACATGTACGATCGCGGTCGATAAAAGAACTTGCGTTGGTCGATTTCTAAATGAGTAGAATGAAACTAATGGATTTTCTGCGGCTTGTCTTTGTTCAGTTGGTTGAACTGGATTATTTTGCATATGTGTTTGCTGTACGTTTTGATTATTTTCCACCGATATTTGTCCAGTTCCACTGGATTCCGCTTCCTCAAAAGAACTTGTGTTGCCTAAATGTAAAAGGGTATTGTGTTTGCCATTGCAATGTTTACAACCGCTCGCTAAGCAGTCTTTAATAAAATGTGTTGATCGTAAACAATTAATACATAATTTATGTTTTTTGACTTCGTTTAATTTAACTTGAGTCGGCAACCTTTTAAAAATGAAACAATTGTATATATAATGCGACTGTTTATTGCAAAGCTGGCAAAATGGTTTGTTGCTAGTCGTTAAATAGGATACACGGTGTTCCTTTGGTCGGTAAAAATTATTTTTCGGAATATTGTTTGATATAGCAGTGGATGGTTTGAAATGAATCTTCGTTAACTTGTTTGACGCTACTGATTCTAGTGCCTGCGATCGTTTCGTTAAAAATGTTTCAAATTGCAGTAAAGTGGGGAGTTTATCGGTATCTAATTTTAATTCCCACTCTTGTCTGGTTGCGCTGTCTAATTTGGTTGACATAAGATAAATAACTATTGTATCCCACGAATCTACAGGCTCGTTTAAGTTTTTTAATGTTCTTAAATGCTTAAGCATATTATCAACTAAATAACGAATGGACGAGCTCGAGTCACGGGAAACTGGTGGCAATTCCACCAACGATTTAACGTGATTGTAAATTATTAAACGTTTATTTTCAAAGCGTTTTTGCAGTAATTGCCAAGCTATTTCATAATTACTTGACGATACCTCCAGCGATTGTACTACTTCAGCAGCTGTGTTCTTTAAGCACGAATGAAGGTAGTGGTATTTTTGAATGTTCGATAAATCCGAATTATTATGAATTAACGCTTTGAACGAATCAGAAAACGCGGTCCACTCGTTAAATCCGCCATGAAACGTTGGGAGGGTTAAAGCAGGCAAATTAACATTCTTACTGGAATTTGTTGAGGTGTTAGTCACTAATGACCCTTGCCCGGCCGGTGTACTTAAACTTTCCCTTCGCTTGGTTACGGTTTTTGCCTTAGCAACAGCAGAAAAATATGCACTTTCAAATGATTCACGTTCCGCATCACCGCTTTCGTCGTCTAATAAATCAATTTTTGTTTGAACATCGTTAAATTCATCCCAAAGTTGTTGAATTTTCTCTAATCGAACCTCTACATGTTCAACGTTGTCAATTGCATTAGAACTTTCTATAAATGTTTTAAAACGTGTAAGCTGGGCCTTTATTTGCCCCCTAATTTTGTTTAAATGCGATAATTCGGTCATCGTGTATAAATTAATCGTTAACTTGACTAAATTTTAATGCAACACGTGCGATAAAAATTCTACTATGTTCGTTTTTACGATAGATACAAAATACTACACTATTCTACAATGAATATACGTTAAAATTTGAATCCACGTGCAAATCGAGTATGATTGGTTTCAATTGGTAGGATAAATATGGAAAAAATCTGGTGTGATACACTCACACAACTTCCTTTTACAGTGATCTTATAATTAGTCAAAAATTTCATTTTTAATTTTTAAAAATTTGTAAAAAAATTTCAAAAATTACAAATTTTACAAAAACGGTACAAAATAGAGCGTTAGTTAAAGAGACAAATTTTCTCTAGCATTTTAAGGTGAATTCGAAAATGTAATAATATACCGGGTGTTTTATTTAAAATAGCAGTTAATAAAAAAAATAGAAAAAAAAAACAAAAGAAACCCACTTTAGAAGTATTCAACTGGAAAATCACCTATCTCACATCAATACACATTAAAAATTTAATAAAAATGTAAAGTTTAAAAAAAATCGTTAGAGCCGTTTTTGAAAAAATCGAAAAAAACTGAAAAATCGCAAGAGTAAACACCTACTTTAGGTTATGCGATTTTCTTCAAAATCTTGCTGTCGCATCTACATAGTACACAAAACTTATATATGAAGTTTCAACGCCATACCTCTTTTCGTTTTTGAGATATTCTGTTCACAGACAGACACACAGACAGACAGACAGACCAATAAACAAAAATATGTTTTTTGGGATCAGGGAACTCTAAAACGTGAAGATCTGTTGAAAACTCAATTTCGAATTTTTGGGGTGAATCCAATACTTCCTTTATTGTAAAAGGAAGTAAAAAGGAACAGACTTACTTTCCTCCGTTCAATGGCTGTATGGCGGCTTCCGGTTCGTATCCAGGCTCGCATGGACCAAAATGTTGGGGCATCCGAAATGCAGGGCCACCACGATGAATTCCGGCTCTAATTACAGGGCCGCGATGTTGATAGCAGCTTAACTGCACCCCAGAACCTCGCGCGATGGTCTGTTCTTCTAACTTCTTCGTTGGTTTTCGTTCTCGAAGGACCTTGATTGATTTTTATTACCACGAGCTGGTAGCTGTTGCCTCCCGCCTGGCACCACACAAATAAACGATAAAAAATGCTAAACTTACTTTATTTTTGATACGTGTAACCACCGCTAACGCCAGGACAAGAATGATCATTTTGCAGGATGGCGGACAGCAAGTTGCCACCCTTCCGCTACATGGTACCAACTTAAAACTAGTGCAAACTTAAAAACTACAAATATTACTAATGGGACGAAACAACGGTAAATGCATTTTCGTCTGAATTAGACCCCCCCAACCTGCGCACAGGTGTTAGGAATGTACTTCTCAGTAATCCACATACCTGCTCAGACAGTTTGTAGTTGTTAAAGGATTAAAGATTACTGGAAAAAGCTGTCACCACCCAAATAGGATCCATCAAATATTATTTATGATCGACTAAGTACAAGAAAATATTCCTGTGGTCGGTATTAGCATTTGCATACTACAGCATTCGAAATTTCCACAAATTCTTCAGCTTCAGGTATAATTTCTTAAATTTTACGCATTAAAAACCGAATATTTTAAAATATTTTATATTTGTAGCATAAAAATGTAACTTGTCATAGGTATTCAGTTACTTAAGTTACTAAATAATTGTAACGTGTTATAGTTACAATTACTGAAAATACAAAAGTTACTGAAAAGTAACTAGTTACCAGTAACGAGTTACTTTTACTTAGTTACTACCCAACACTGATAATGTGTAGGCAAAATATCATCTTCCTCCGACAAATAGTTTTTGAGTTATACCGCCAACAGACAGACGAAATTGAGAAAACCTGTTTTTCGTCATCTAGGGACATGTGATGAAACTAAAAATGGATGATTTTTTGTGCCATTGAGCAATTGCTATATTTTGAAAACTGGCTCTATTCACAAGGTCACAGTAGGCAGGGTAGCTATATTAACTACATTTAAGTTGATTCGCTCAAAATTTATATCATGGTGTTTTATGATTGTGTAAAAATTCAAATTGTCACTCCTACGAATATATCAGGCTGTCTTTATCTCAAATGAAATACACTGACTAGGTACGTAAGTATGCACAGTTTGTGGTAGTATCGCCATACTACAGCTCCAGCATAATTAATGATAGATTTCAATATTGATATGTTAAAAAATAACTTGTATTCTAATAAATTATAGGACATTATTAATAATTATAATGTATACCAAAAAAATTGACACATTTATGAGAATTACATCTGCAACAATAATTGATCTAATGAAAACCAATAACAAAGAGCTACAACATTATGTTCACCTTACTTCGAAAAGTGAGAAACATAGTATTTTAACAGTTAATCTGTTTATACAGAATTTGTAGAAAACAAATAAAAGGATTTAAGAAATTTTGCAAACTTCAGTGAACTAAGTTTCAGTTAGACTTAACCCTTTAACGCGCAAAATTAGTTTACAGAAAAAAAATTGAAATTTTAATTGGTATGCTTTCTTTGAGATGCCAGGAAACCGAAAAACATTGTTTTTATTAAAAATCTATTTTCAGAGTTTCAAAAGACAGTGGTAAACCTTTCTACCAGTGAGCATTCAGGACAAAATATGTTATACCACTTCATAATATTGTCGAGTTATTTATTTAGATGCTTACTAAATTACTGAATAACATATAGCATTACCTATTATCAATGAAATACTTTTTTTTTCATGTGTGAAATCAAAATTTTCAATTCACGAAAAACTGGTACTTTGATCTCTTGGAAAATATAGGTACTATTTTTTACTATTATTTCTTTCGTCTTAGCTACGAATACATTTGTGTACTGTTAATTCTTGTTATCCAGCATCGGAGACGAAATATGTATTTTTTTTTAAAGCGTGAAAACTTGCTATAAATAAAAATTAATTTTTTGAAGTAGTCTCCTGGTAAAATTTCTAACAAATAATTCAATTACATTGTCATTTTTTTTTTACTATAGTTAGTAGCGACTATTTGATCACTTACAAAAAAACCTGCCTTGAACAGAAATAGCATACACTTTGCAAGAGGTTGCAAATAACATGTTACTTCAATGGACAAAGTAATAGCTATTTATACACAATCACCTTATAGTAATTAAAGTTTTATCCACACTTATGAACCGTCTAAAGTACCACTTTATCCATTAGTGGAATAATGAAATTACTTTATTCCACTAGTGGGATAAAGATAAAACCATGTCACTTACTACTGCATTGTTGGTAGCACTGTGAAGCTATGCTATTCGAAATTTGTAAGTTAAGTTTTGCGTCAATCTGTGTCAAATAACAAACAAAAACTGCAAATGTCATTCCACTTTATAAGAAAGGAGATCCGGGTGATTTGTCCAATTATCGACTGATAGCATTGTTATCTTCGTTCTCTAAAATAATTGAAAAAATTATAGCATCTCGTGTATTACATTTTTTGCAAAAACATCGTGTACTTTCCAAAAATCAACATGGCTTTAGAGAAGAGCACTCTACTAAGACTGCCCTTATAAGTTTATTAGAAAACATTTATGATAATCTAGACAATGGCAGGCGTGTAATGACAGTTTTTGTGGATCTCTCTAAATCGTTTGATTGCGTAAATCATGATATCCTTTTACATAAGATAAAAAATTTTGGTCTGCATGGTAAAATCAATAATTTATTAAAATCTTATTTGTCGAATAGGGAACAATAAGTTAGTTTTTCTGGGGTAAAATCTGGAAAACTTGCACTTAAAGTAGGGGTTCCGCAGGGAAGCGTTCTCGGTCCACTGCTATTTCTTCTATATATTAATGACATCGATTCCGTCTCAACCTATAAATTTACCTGTTTTGCTGATGACGTAACATTATTAATATCGGAAAATTCTGATGAAAATATTGTAGAGAGAGCTGATTTTGAAATTAGAAATTTATTAAACTTCCTAAAAATTAATGTGCCAACGGTCAATCTAGATAAAACTATGATGATGCAATTTTTCACAAAAAAATTCAAATCTATTATAGAAACCACGAAAGATGAGCCCTGCGTCATCAATGCTATCCGTATGATATAAGATTTTACTTGCTAGTCAAATTAGCATCAGTTGTATTCTCAAGCAATCAGGAGCCAATAGGTGGCGCTTTAACTGGAAAACAAACAGCTGTCAAGTACTGTCAATGTGAATTATTTTCGTTTTAGTTATTTGCGTTTATTTGGTTTTATAATGACTAAGGTTATATGCAACTTAAATCATTTACCAATACACAATTGCAAACGATATAATAATCTAACCAATAAATATACAACTGTATTTCTTCCGCAACGCAGTACTACAAAAAAGAATTCCATTGAACATAGGAATTTAGATAACCAACTACTAAAATAAAATAATGTAAATATATTAATAATTACAATTTTTAACCACTATCACTACTTAAACTAGAACCACTTGAATCGTTGCCAACATGAATGATTAGTTCATCAACAGTTACATCTAAAATCCTTTCACGCTTATCCCAAGTCCTAATTTTTTCTTCAGTGTGACGTACACAATTACCTCACACATCTTTGGTACATTGTTCTAATGCTTCCTTCCACATTGCAAGAACTCGATCATCACTATAACCATCCCTGCCGATGTGATCATTGTAAAATTGTTTTGCATGTGCCCATACTAATTCAATAGTATTGAATTTAAGCTGGTGTTACTGAGTAAAATTTGGCTTTCTTTCACTTCAGTATTCAGTGAATTGATGGTAATGTGCTTTTTTTTCGAATACATCGTGTATATGGTATCCCTTATAACATTTTCGAGGAATCCGGTAAATCAGTAGATTTCAACTTTTTACGTGGTCTTTTCTTGCCAGGGCTACATAAAACTGGATTCATACTAGAACGACTCTTAACTCTTTTCACAGTAGAAACATTAATGCCTAGACCTTCCGCTGCCCTCTACAAATAATTAAACGATGGATGTAAAATATAATTAGGCGAATTATGTTTTATTTAGGTACCTCTTGTACACACGACAATAGAATTATATGACCCCAATTTCCTTTCTCGTTCGAAGTAATCCAATAAATTTAACAAGAGCTGCTGAAATTGCAAACGTAACGTTTTACCTTTAATAGATATAATTTGTATCAAATCGTAAATAATAACTTCAAAACGTAGTTATAACGCGCCGAAAAAACGAACAAGGCTTCACAAATATTATTTGACAGTTGACGTTTTAGTGACGACGCGCGTATGTGACTCAAACTACTTTAATCAAATAAGCACTTTCATCATAACACACGCTTATTGTAATGCTATCACTGTCGTACGCATGGAGTTTTTGAACAAATGTACACGCATGTTTGTCGTTACTAAATTCAGCGTGTGATGACGCAGGGCTCATCTTTGGTGGTTTCTATAATAAGTCAATCAATGTTTCATTTTGTGGTACGCAGTATTCTTTAGTGTTTGATACTTTTCTTAATTTGACATTGATTAATCAATTATATTGCTCAGAAAACTAGATTCTGTTATTTTACCTAGAGTAATCACTTATAATACCATGAGTAGTCAAAGTTATGTCGACTATTTTTGCGGTGGTGTCACGAATGTCCATTGCGCTTTGGCGCGATTAGGACGAGTGCGATAGCACGAGTCCTAATCCAAAGCGCAATGGACATGAGTAGTGATACCACCGCAAAAATAATCTACTTAACTTTGACTAAGAATGGTATTCGAGGGACTATTTAATGAACCAAACTACTTTTTCAAATTAGTTTTCAGTAAATCTAGCAACAAACTACTCAATTTCTATAGTAACAGAACACTAATATTGACTTTTTCTAATAAAAATAGCATTTGTTAAAAATAGTCACTTGAATACCTTCTAGGAAGATATATCCGCTGATATTTTTGTGATTGTTCAAGAAACGTCAGAATTCTGGATTTTCATTGGTTACTTTTTGACACATGACAGGTGAATTGAATAGTCCTAATAATAATAAGGTACAGGTTACAGGTGATCATATTTGATGAATTTGCAATATGTGGAAAGTTGTCAAACATACAAAGTTTGGTTATATTTTAAATGACAAGTAATCAGTAACGGTGGGTAGAGGGATTTCGTTTGGGTAGTGACTAACGCCATATGACCGATTCTTTGTTTTAAAGTGTGAAAATTGCTGTTGCTGTTGATTTTGTTAATTCTGTTATGAAATGTGCCACACCACAATGTTGAGTACGTCTCTGATTTATTGTGTCATTTAGCTTAAATAACGTTAACAATTTAATGTCGATATGATAGATGTTAGGAGAAGAAATTAAAAGCGTGCAAGGTCGTGGAACGAACGATCAAACCATGGTGTGCGGAGATACGGAAGCACGGCAAAATTAAAATTGCACATTACAGCGCGACTATAGCAAGTGGAGAGGCGAGACAATTTGAGTAGTGTTTAAGAAAAGTGATTACAAGTTAGTTTCATTTATGGACTATACAGGAGAAAGCACAGACAAGCGTAAAAGGGAAAAAGAAAATATCTCGCAAATCTACAGCAGACGTGCGACAAACCTACAGAAAAACAAAACAAAATGGACAATATGATGGGGGACATGCACGCAACAATGCAGGCAATGCCTAACACATTTATGGAGGAAATCCGCAATGAAATAAAAAAGAACAACGAAAGACTTGAACGGAAAATATGTCAAGAATTAGAAGAGAACCACAAAATCATAGAAAAAAACGAGGCAATTGAGACACTTAAAAGAGAATATAGCAGCAAAAAAAACCCAAATAAGAAGAAGAAAAACAAGAACTTATGGGCAGGATCTCAAAACTGGAAAAAAAAATGGAAAGCAGAGAGAAAAAAGACAAAAAGCTTAACATTATAGTAAAAGGAACAAAATTTAATGTTAAAAACAAGGAACTGGAAGTAAAACAATTTCTGAAGGAAAAGATTGATGTAGAGGCAGAAATAAAAGAAGTCTACGTTTAATGGCAAAAATGGAAAACCGATCAACATCGTGGAAATGAGTAATTCGAGAAGCAAACAAGAAACCATGGAAAACAAGAAAAAATTAAAGGGATCAACAATATACATAGAAAATGATTTGATGAGAAATGAAATGAAAATACAAACCGAACTGATGAAAATTGCGCAAGAGAAGAAGAATGAAGGGCATAGGACAAAAATCAGCTATAAAAAGATAGTGATAGAGGACGAGACATACTCATCAGGGAATAACAAAACAATCAAAAAGACATTTTCTACAAACAATTAGAACGAGTATACAACGGGCTAAAATAGTGATGTTTGACTGTAATGTGAAGATAGGCAAAGAAACAATTTACAGACCAACAATTGGACGTTTCAGTAAGCACGACAACACAAACGATAATGGGAAAAGACTAACAGACTTCGCTACAGACAAAAACATGTTTATAAGTACCACGCAGTTTGAGAATAAAGAAATATATAAAGGGACATGGGTGGCGCAAAATGGGCAAACTGTCAATCAAGTTGATCATATATTAATAGAATCTCAACATGCGAGGTGCATCACAAATGCAAGAAGCTATCGAGGAGCTGACGCAGACTCAAACCATTACCTTGTGAGAGCAACATTAAATCAAGACATAAAAACAGACTCACGACACAGCAAAACGAAACAAATAAAATATAACGTTGGGCAACTACAAGACCCGAACAAAAGAAAACACTACCAACAAGAAATAGGCATGCATTTAAATAAAACAAAAGAAGGACGAAGTATAAAAGGAGTATGGAAGCGGTTCGAAGAAGCAATCAAGACAGCAGCGAAGAAAGCAATGTCTGAAAAGAGGTCTGACAATAGAAAAACGTGGCACGACATGTATAAAAGCAGTAGAATAAAAAAGAAGAGCCAGAGAGATCATGATCAGCAAAAATTCTGAAGAAAGTAAAAATAAATACAAAGAAAAAAAAGAAAGCAAAGTCATTATGCAGGAAAAAGAAGAGAGAATTTAATGAAAATAAGATAAGAATGATAGAAGAGAAGCAAAAAACAAAGAAATTATAAACTTTTACCAAGATGTTAAGAAGGAAAAAATAGGATACCAAGGAAGGACGACATACTGTAAAGACAAACAAGGAAAGTTAATAGGAAGACCCGAAGAAAGGATGAATAGATGGAAACAATATATCGAAGAATTATTGAACAGCAGCAAGGATAGGGAGGCAGAAACACCCGCAGTAATAACAGGAAGGAACAAGAGCGAGAAGTAAGAGAGATAGAACCACCCAGTAAAGAAGACGTCATCAAGGCTATAGAAAAACTAAAAAATAACAAAAGCGCAGGAAAAAATGGAATCGTATCGGAAATGGTGAAATATGGAGGTAAGAAGTTATACGAATAGCTGTGGATATTGATTAAACAAATATGGCAGGAAGAGAAAGAACAGGAAGATTGGTCAAGAGCATTGATAAATCCCATACACAAAAATCTGGTGTGATACACGCACACAACTTCCTTTTACAGTGATCTTATAATTGGCCGAAAATTTGATTTTATATTTTTAGGCATTTGTCAAAAATTTTCAAAAATGAACAATTCTACAAAAACGGTACAAAATAGAGCGTTAGTTAAAGAGACAAATTTTCACTTAAAATTACCGGACATGAATTAATGCTAGAATGCAGATTCGGCAAGAAAATCGTCTCGACACAGCCATAAAAAGTAAAATTTGAATTTTACTCGAAAATAAAATATCAAGTGATATCAAAAATGTATCCATAGTAAGTTGTTAATAGTGTCGGTGACACTGTAAGTATATATCAAATATCAAAGGTTAGCAGGTTAGGTTTTGCGTCAGTCTGTGTCAAAACTGACGCGAAACCTAACCTGCTAACATCGAGTTTGACATAGACTAACCTCGAATTTGACATAGACTTACAGTGTCACCAACATATTAACAATAGTGAATGTCAAAAAATTTCCACTTATTAATCACAGTTAGGTTAGTCTACCTACAAAAAATTTCCAAGAAATTTTGCTGTTGTCTTGGTTACGGCTCGTGAACTAATTTTTCTATTGGTCATTAATGAGTGTCGTACGATTTTCACATATAATCTCATAAGAGCATTAATTCTTTCCGGAAATTTTTTTGAGTGCTGTCCAGCAACGTCGTATTAATTTGCCCGAGCGGGACGCGAGGGCAAATTATGACGTTGTAGGAATGCACGAAAATAATTTCCGGATATGAATTAATGCTCGAATGCAGATTCGGTAAGAAAATCGTAACGCCACAAACCCTCACAGTTAAGTTGGTCTACCTACAAAAAATTTCCAAGAATTTTTTTTATTGTCTTGGTTACGGCTCGTGAACACGACCTACAGTAGAAGAAAACTGGAAATTATTCTGTGACAAACTTCAATTTATCACATCCCAGAACTCCACTAGGCGTACTCAAACAGTTTTTCCTCTAAAACCATGGATTTCAAAAGATATCCAAAAACTAATTACCCGTAAAAAGGCCCTTTGGCAAAAATATAAAAGATCGCGAAGGCAAGTGGACTACGATACTCATCGCGCTTTCTCTAATCAAGTAATTGTGAAGATAAGTCATGCAAGGAAGTCATACGAACAGAAAATAGCCGACAGCAGTAACCCAAAGAAATTCTATAAACACGTCAGAAACGGTATCAATAACAAAATATCTTTGACACAACTCCGAGATGCCAACGATATAATTCAAAGTAATGCAGACGCTGTAGCTTCCATTTTTTCTGATACTTTTAGTGAAGCTTTTACGGTTGAAAGTGTAGCGCCGTGTCCTGAAGTTCGTTACCAGCCTCAAGTTCACGATGAGATTACTGATGTGAATTTCACTGAAGAATCTATTCTTAATAAACTTGTTAAGCTCGACATTACTACATCGCCAGGATTAGACGGTATATCTTCCCGCCTGCTCAAATCATGTGCCTCGGAACTAAGCTGTCCTCTGAGCATACTTATGAATCAATCTTTCGAAACGGCAACCTTACCAAACATTTGGAAAACTGCGTCCGTAAGACCTATATTCAAGAAAGGTGATAAGCTCGACGCCCGCAACTACAGACCTATAAGTCTAGTTCCCATTATTGCAAAAATAATGGAATCCATTATCGTAGACAAGATGCAGGTGTTTCTTTTACGAAATAAGGTCATACCAACTAATCAGCATGGTGTTTGTCCGGGTAAATCAGTCGTAACAAATCTGTTGCGCTGCGTTAATGATTGGTCTCTTAGTTTAAACAAAGGTGACTGCGTGGACATAATTTACTTGGACTTTAGTCGTGCGTTTGATAAAGTGCCAAAAAATCAGTTGCTTACAAAATTAAATCATGTTGGCATACGTGGACAACTGCTAAACTGGATTAAATCGTTTCTGACTGGACGCGAATTTACTGTTAAAGTCAGTACTTCAACTAGTGTTATGAAACCAGTGGAGAGCGGCGTACCTCAGGGATCTGTCCTGGGACCGCTTCTTTTTATTATTTATACTTCGGACATTTCTTATTATATAAAGTCACCACGTTCTTTCTACGCTGATGATACTAAAATATACAACAACCCCGTAACAAGCTTCCACACTATTCAAAACGACCTCAACAGCATTTTTGATTGGACGGAAGAATGGCTTCTCCCTCTTAACGTTTCCAAATGTGTAGTTATGCATTTAGGGAAAAATAACCCTAGGCATACCTATAAAATAAATAACAACCTGCTAAGCAGCAAAGACAGTTATTGTGATCTTGGTGTTGTCATAACTGCGAACTTATCGTGGAGTGATCATATCTGTCAGATTGTCAAGAAATCAAACACTATGTTATATCTACTTTCCAAAATATTTGAACATCTTGATTGTACTACATTTAAAAAACTTTACAAGTTATATGTACGTCCGATCTTAGAATTTGCAAACTCCGTGTGGTACCCTGTATTACTGCGCGACCGTGACCGACTCGAAAATGTACAGCGACGTGCTTCAAGATTACCTTTCGACCGAAATAGACCCTCGTACGCAGAAAGACTCGCTATCCTGCATCTTCCAACACTACTATTTCGTCAGCAGCGAGGCGATCTAATAACCGTCTACAAGGCGTTTCACAACGACGAATCTCCAATTCGTCATCTTTTCCAACTTGCAACATCTACACACCTACAGGGTCACAAGTGGAAGCTAAGAAAGGAGCCCTTCATAACAACCCAGCGGCAATTCTTTCTTACAAACAGAGTGTTTCACTCTTGGAATTCCTTACCCCATGAAGTGGTTGCTGCCAGTGATGTCAACCAGTTCAAGTCGTTTATTGACGAATTATTAAGTACTTAATATCAATCTTATTTTAATTTTATTACTGTATAAATTGTGTTCATTCTGTATATGTTTTCAATCACATACCTTTTACTAATTTTTGAGCAATGATAGATTCATTCTCTGCTCTGTATCTTCTCTAATAATAATAATAATAATAATAATAATAACTAATTTTTCTATTGGTCATTAATGAGTGTCGTACGATTTTCTCTAGAATTTTAAGCTGAATTCAAAAATGTAATAATATACCGGGTGTTCTATTTAAAATTTGAGTTAATAAGAAAAATAGAAAAAAAACAAAATAAACCCATTTTAGAAGTATTCAACTGGAAAATCACCTATCTCACATGAATACACATTAAAAATGTAATAAAAATGTGAAGTTTGAAAAAAATCATTAGAGCCGTTTTTGAAAAAATCGAAAAAAACTGAAAAATCACAAGAGTCAACACCTACTTCCGGTTATGCGATTTTCGTCAAAAGTTTGCTGTCGCATCTACAGAGTACACAAAACTTATATATGAAGTTTCAACGCCATACCTCTTTCCGTTTTTGAGATATTCTGTTCACAGACAGACAGACACACAGACCAATGAAAAAAAATATGTTTTTTGGGTTCAGCGGACTCTAAAACGTGAAGATCTGTTGAAAACTCAATTTCAAATTTTTGGGGTGAATCCAATACTTCCTTTATTGTAAAAAGAAATAAAAAAGGGGGTAAAACTTCTTGTGAAAATTACAGGGAAATTGCTGTATTGGATATAACGTACAAAATACTAGATACATTAATAAAAGACAAACTTAATATTTATACAGAAGCAATTATAGGAGATTAACAGTGCGGTTTTAGAGCCAACTGTTCCGTGACTGACCAGATATACACCCTGCAATTCAAGAGAATTTTTACGAATACAACAAGACAGTACACGCAATATTTATCGACTTTAAGCAGGCTTACGATTCTATAAATACAAATAAATTATACGAAGCATTAGAGAAACTGGCAATACCTAGAAAATTAATAGTGTTGGTTAAAATGACACTGCAAAATACTGAGAACATTGTAAAAGTGCAACGACAAAAATCAAATCCGTTTAGAGTCGAAAAAGGCTTAAGGCAGGGAGATCCGCTCTCAGCATCACTGTTCAATGTGGCGTTAGAACAAATAATTCGAGACAGTAGAATAAGATCAACAGGTACACTTGCTCTCAAAACTTTCGCTTACACCTATTTTTCGCTGTATTAAATCAGGGTTGTAATTAATCAACTCTGACATTTAAATTTTTGAAAAGTCAAAATGCCTCGACTGACAGCACATGCCGTCAATGTCATTTTTAACCTAATCTCAAAATTATCCGTTCACACAGCTAAAATTTTGCAAAATCGTTACTTGATTTTGAATGTGTACGCGAAAGTTTTGAAAGCAAGTGTACCATATATAACACAGACCATTGCATTGCTTACGCCGATGATGTAGCCATTCTTGCAAGAACAAATAAAGAACTAAAGAAAGTAATCCGCAGTTTAAATGAGGAAGCACAAAAAATGGGATTACGAATAAACGAAGATAAATCAAAATACATGGAAATAAGTAGAGCAAGGAAAAATTCAGAGGCTGTAGGATACCTAACTGTGAGGACAAATGAAAACCAACAATTAAAATTGGAAAAAGTGGACAGTTTTGTGTACCTTGGGGCACTAATAAAACCAAATAGTGACAGTGATCAGGAAATAGAAGCTAGGCTATTGAGAGGCAACAAAAGTGCCGGTAATCTATTATCAGTGTTACAAGCAAAACAGATATCGCAAAGGACCACAGTATGAATATATAGTACAGACCAGCTGTAACATACAGTTCTGAAACCTGGTTAGTAAACAAAAAAGAAAAGGAGGAATTACTAAGATGGGAAAGGAAAATTCTACGACGGATATATGGAGGACAGAAGGTGGAGCAAATTTGGAAAAGACGAACAAATGAAGAGCTCATGTAAATGTACAAAAACCCAGATATCATAAGCATAATAAAGGCGCAGAGAATAAGATGGATAGGATATGTCCAACGGCTCCCGAAACAAAGAATGACCAAAATTATGTTATGAGCAGGTTTAATAGGAATCAGAACGAGAGGAAGACCTAGAAAAAAATGGATGGAAGCGGTGGAGGAAGATGGAAGATGTAAAGAAGATGGGCGTGCAAAATTGGACAGAAGTAGCAAAATGCAGAAAACAATGGAGACAAATAGTTAACAAGGCCATAGGCCTACATGGCCTGTAGCGCTTATGTATACCGGGTGAATGAGACCACCCGTAGCAGTATCTTTTTTAAAGAACGGTGAGTCGCAGAGAGTTGGTATAAAAAAATTTATTATAAAAGTCATACTAAAGAATCGAATGGTGATATTATTATTTCTCGAAAAAGTCAGCATCACGAGTAGTTTTGTCCACAATGTCCAGAACTCCAAAATTTTAAATGGCACCATAAGTCGAAAAATGTATTGTTGAAAAGATCGTTAAAAAAGAAGGAAGTTTTGTAGGAAAAATTATTTTATCGGTTGCAGGATATTAATGCCTTGTTTACATATACAAACGTAGGCTGGTAACTAAATCATAACTGATCTGTACGGTAATAGTCCATTACCGTACATGGCGACCATAACCATACAGCAACCGATAAACTATTGAACAAATCACGGATGTTATGAATCATAACAGCCTCAGATGTTTTAAAATCCTCGCTCTGCGAGCTCAGATTTCAATACAACATCTGCGGCAGTTATGATACTCATAACATTCCTAGATATGTTAATAGCTATTTACCACTACCACCCCTTTTAAGTAATATTCGATTAAAGTTATTAAATTTGAAATTCGTTAACAAACAAAATTGAAATTAAACAATATTACACACACGTTTTATAGCTATTAACATATCTAGGAATGTTATGAGTATCATAACTGCCGCAGATGTTTTGAAATCCGAGCTCGTAGAGCGAGGATTTTAAAACATCTGAGGCTGTTATGATTCATAACATCCGTGATATGTTCAATAGTTTATCGGTTGCTATATGGTTATGGTTGCCATGTAGGGTAATATTCCATTACCCTACAGATAAGTTATGTCCTAGTTACCAGCCCACTTTTGTATATGTAAACAAAGGCTTAATATCCTGAAACCGGTAAATGTCAATAACATTTTGAACACTTGTAACATTGTTTAATTCGGTAACTAGATTTTAAAAGCCGACTTTTCAATTTTGTTTGTTAACAACGAATTTCAAATTTAATAACTTTAATCGAATATTACTTAAAAGGGGTGGTAGGAATAAAATAATTTTTCCTACAAAACTTTCTTCTTTTTTAACGATCTTTTCAACAATATGTTTTTCGACTTATGGTGCCATTTAAAATTTTGGAGTTCTGGACATTGTGGACAAAACTACTCGTGATGCTGACTTTTTCGAGAAATAATAATATCACCATTCGATTCTTTAGTATGACTTTTATAATAAATTTTTTTATTCCAACTCTTTACGACTCACCGTTCTTTAAAAAAAAATACTGATACGGGTGGTCTCATTTGCCCGGTATATATGATAGATGTCAAAAGTGTTACCAATACAATACTTGGAAATTACTAGATTCTAACATTAGTTCCTATTTTCACCACGCTTCAATCTAGAATCTGTAACCTGTATATTTGGCAGCATAGACTATCTACATAACCTAGTATTCAACATCTGACATAACAGGTTGTACAAATTTGAACTAAATTTAATACCAACATAGTAAATTGAAATCATGGTCTGCTCTGATTTAAAAACACCATGAATATAGTATGGATGTTAGAATTTAAAAAAAAAACCATTGGTGATGCTATTCTAGTATTTTACTATTTTGTGATGCTCATTTGTTTCCTCTGGTAAAAAAGCCAAGAACTTTTGTATTTAAAGTTTTTTCTAATAATAAATCCACGAGGTGGGTGTCAAAATATACATAAACAACCTGTACAGGGTGGGAAAATGTCGATGCTTTCATACAGAATCTCAATAACTATAGGAGATATGGAAAAGTAAACCCCCATCCTCGATCTTTTCTTTCAAGAACCTTAATGGTGCAAACCAAACTGGCTATCGTCTTTTGTTTTCGAGTTATAAGCAAAAATTCAATTTTTCAACTTTTCGTTTTGTGGCTATATCTCGGCTATTTAAGAAAAGTAATTTTTATGTTCTTCAGGCACTTTTTTGATACAAATGCAGTGGTGTGGTCAATTTTTCAATTTTTTTTAAATTCGAGTTGTAGCATACAGTTGTATTTTTTATATGGAATGTTTGTCATATTTGTCTGGAACATTGTTAGAAAGAGGATTTTTTCCCATTCCAGTGATATATATCATAATATATAATATAACCTACAATATCCGTCATAAATTTAAGCACATACGAATTTTTTTTATTATCAGGTTCAGTAGTTATACAATACCACAACATCGAACAGTTAAATTTGAGGGCTGTTTTCTATATATGGCTCCCACATTGTTGAACAAGTTCTCGGATACGTTTTCTGATCAGCCACTTTCTGTTAAGGGTGCGTTGTTAGAATTAGTTAGTAACTCGATTTAAGATAGTCTTGTTATGTTGCAATTATGTACTGTTTTCTCTTAGAATAAGTTTGTGTGTGTACAGCATTTGCTTGTATTTGTGTCATGCCTCGGGAGGGTGGAAGACTGGCTTTGCCAAACTCCTTTGGTTTATATACCTCTTTGGCATCCAATAAATGGATTTATTACTATTATTATTATCCATTTATCATATCACAATTGCAACCAATTGTCAGTGGAAAGTTGCAGCTACATAAATCTCATTAATCATAATTATAATGTTAAATTTTATTATGTGAATTACCTATGTATGTCATTTATTGTAAGTTTTTAGGATAAATCTTATACAGTATGATCAAAAACTTTCAACATCTAGAGGGATGTGGATTTAAAAAAAATTAAATTAATGTTGGCAGTGATGAATAAAGCTACTTAATAATATAACCTATACATTTTGGCAAATAAACTTAACTTTTACAGGATGTTTAATGCCGAGCACAAGGTGGTGCTGTGTATGGAAAATGCAGGAAATCATTTTGAACAGCTGTAGTTGTTTTTGTTACTAACATTTTTATGTATTCAACGAGAATGTTTGTATTTGTTGAAATGACAATCCTGACATAACCTTAAACTGACAGATATAAGATACCAATGTGACTTTTACTACCACAACTGCCAACAAAATTTTTTGACAAAATAATTCCAGAGTCCTTTAGACGTTGAAAGTTTTCGATCATATTGTATCATTAATTACAGTTACAATGTTCAACTTCATTATGTATGTCAGTTATTGTTTCATAATTGGTCGTTAAATAAAAACATCTGATTATTATTTTGTATGATTTACTTACATTGTAAATTTTACAATGTAATAAAAATAAACTATGGCGAGACGGAGACAGGGCCCCGCTACTGCAAGCTGAATTGATGGTGCTCGGTGCCGGTGTTAGCCCGTGGGCCATAGTTTGGAGATCCCTGGTTTAAACAAACTTCAGATAACAGTCTAATAAATAAGTTTGGTATATTTATTCATTACGTCAAATTAAGTTGTATTTAATTCACCATCGTACATATTTCTAAATAAAAACGCTACTGTGCATGCCTATTTGTTCCGAACTCATTCCACCCAATAAAAAAACGTGAAATGTATGGCTTCGCTCTCACTATAGAGGCACGCTACTGTACATTCTCAAAATCTGTCACCTATTACAATTTATTTGAACGAACGAAAAAGTCCACTTTGGGGTTACCACAAAGTTGGCTAACTAGTAGATTATATGCTATCACGTACCTGAAAAACTATGCAGAACCGAGGTCAATGCCAAGACAGTCGCACTCATAAGCTGCGGCGTTCCTGCAAGGCCAGCTAGGAGCATTGTCACGTACTCTTGCAACTGCTCATGCTTCATTAGCGTCTCGCCTATGCTATTCAACAGGACATATGCAGCTGCACGACATCTCTCGTTTATGTCCTTGCAGCACACTATAGCCTCGGGCACAATGGAGCGGATCAGCGTGCTTTCGTGCGTCAAGTGAGGCTGACCCTTGATCATATAATTCAAGCAGCGCAGCCTGGGTCCCTTGCTGGAAGCCGCCGACTCCAAAGACTTCACCAGCAGCTTCTGAATGGCCTTCCTGTTCTTTGAGAGGAATTCCTTGCAGCAGTTGGAGTCGCTGCCGCAGATCTCCTCCAGCAATCGGTAGGCTTTCTTCTGCTCTTTGCTGTTCTTAATTTCGGGAAGAGATTTGATGCACTGATGGTACAGCTTTTCTATGCCTTCAACATTTTGGTATGGGACGAGGACCCGTATAAGATCCAGCACGCTCTCCTTAACGAATATATCGGACGTCTTGTCGGAGGCTTCGGATGATTCTAACCGTGACAGAGCGTTTGCAAAGAGCTGTTCTGCCAATTCCGATTTGGCAACTGTTAAGTAAGCCT
The DNA here is from genome assembly GCA_940337035.1 of Agriotes lineatus. Lineage (NCBI taxonomy): Eukaryota > Metazoa > Arthropoda > Insecta > Coleoptera > Elateridae > Agriotes > Agriotes lineatus. The sequence continues at coordinate 160,658 of CALNHX010001264.1, read as the reverse complement.
AAAAACATTAATTTTTGTTAAGGTGGTAGGTTGCCTTTGCGTTATTAATCCATTATTCCAGTTTATACAGGATCCGGCAACGATGCGGGGGCAGAAGATATTTCTAAAACAATGGGAATTACATAAATATCACTTGCATAAAAGTTGTAGGTACGAAGGTGGTGCACATTTCTAAAATAGTTTTGATTATACAGGGCGTCTCAAAAACGTGTGGCAAATCAAACTTACTTTTAGCTTAAAAGTTTTGAATTGAAATACTAATAATTTTGATATAAGGTTGTATGGGTCTAACGTCAACTGTTTTGCTCATAATTTGCAAATATAATAATTTCGCTTTGTTTAAATAGAGCACCCTGTATATCTCTGTACTTTTGAAAACTACTTTTAATTAGCTTTCTTCTCATATTTCCATTTTCTAGTCTTAAATGCAATCGCCAGATTTAATTGTTTCTTGTTGTTTTTTTTTCGTTTGTTAATTCTAGTTTTGGCAGTGGTTGAATTTTTATTATCCAAACCTGGTTCGTTGTTGTCGAAAGTTATAAGTGTTTTTAAATTCACAGTATAATGGCGTTTGTTTGTCATCCCTTGACATAAAGCATCTTAAAGGGCTTATATTGCTTTTTTTCTGTTAAAATACGCATATCTGAAAAACAGTTGAATTTAAGGGTATGAAGTTAGATATAAAAAAAAAGCTCGTTAACAGGGCTTTTTAAAAATGTAAAAATATACAAGGTGTTCCATTTAAAAAATTCGAAATTATTAAATTTGCAAATGTTGAGCACCCTGTATAGCATTAATATCTGCACCCACTATGTTTGGCTCTCAAGATAATTCATTTTTGGTAATGTTTTCCTAAGTTCCTAAGTTTCCTAAAGTTCAGCATTTTTTTTGCATAGAATCTAATATATCCAAAACAGTCAATGTTGGACCCATACAACTTTATATCGAAATGATTAGTATTTTAAATCAAAATTTTTAAGCCACGTAAATATAGGAATTCCATTAAAAAAAAATCAGTTTAATTTGCCAAACTTTTTTGAGACACCCTCTATAATTAAAACTATTGTAGTAGGTAATGTGCACCACTTGCGTACCTACAACTTTTATGTAAGCGATATTTATGTAACTCTAATAATCTTAGAAATGTCTTCACCTTCGCATCGTTGTCGGACCCTGTACGGTTGTAAAACTGTTTGCACATTTTTTTTGTAATTTCTTAACTAATGAAATATTTAAAAGTTGTTGAGATATATGACAACAGCACACTGGCTAGGAATAGAAAACAATCATACATAAATTTCATAGATTTCAAATTCATCAACTGAATTAGTTAATAAACTCTTCTTCTTGTTCGATACGCCCGTATCCGGGCATCGTGACAGCATCTATGTTGGACAGTTATTTATAAACTACTGCACTGAGAATACAAAATATTAAACCGATGTTGATATACAAAATATAAATAATATATCTGATGGATTGTTCAAACTAGTGTTTGCCCATGAGATAAAACAATTAGGTGAAATTATGCAGATACAAAATTAGAATATAAAACTAGTTCACAACATGTGCCAGTTAAACTGTTTGTACACAAGAATCAGCTTTGGTGTCGGCTTACTGGGTCATGTTGCAATACTATAAGGAATCTTTATGCAGACAGCCATTATAATACTCGCCTTACTGGGTCACGTAATACTATAAGGAAATTTTATGCAGACAGCGGTATTAGAATACTATCATTAGGTCAGATTTCACATATATTGACTTAGACATAGGATTTGTATGCATTTAAAAATGGTAAAATATGCATGCACATATGCTCTCTAAAATCACGGAAATATGCATTTAAATATGCTCTTAAAATGTTAGAATATATGCAGCTCTAGTTAATTTTAAGCAGAAATATGCATGAACATTTCAGATTAAACAATAAAATATACCAGTATTTTTTTTTATTAAGAATAAATACAAAGCACAAGTAAAGCGGGATAATATACAAAATACATACGTACTTAATACTTAAATCTATTTAACTCCAAATGAATAATTAAAAAATCATACTTACGAACTACAATTAACGTTAACAAGTAAATTTTTAAATTTTCAAATATGAATTTGTGTGTTTTGTCGGTAAATATATTTTTATATTTAGAAAAGCTCCTTTCCACATCGCAGGACGTTACCGGGGCGTAATTAAAATTATTCATTTTTGTAAATGTGGAATGTTTTAATTCGTTACCAATTTCACCCTGCCCAAGTAACAAATTATTTATTTTTTTTATTAAGTGAAAACCCGTATTTTTTTTCTAAAACGTTTTCAAGTTTTTGCTTGACACTTAATGCTTTTGGTCCACGCCAGAGTGACAGAAAGTGATCTTTGTTCTTTGCCCATGTTTACGGTACAAAAGTTGGCAAGAAACTAAACACATTTTTACTTTCAAATAACACTAACAAAGATGATAGTGGAGGAGGTATTGTTTTCCAAGAACAGTGTTGGTAAAAGTTACACAGCTTGCAGGGCAGTGATGCATGACTAATTTTCTAAGAATTGTTGACCTGAAACGATTAAGCTCGAATGTTTGGTATTTGCGTTAACTGCTAGAGTTCCTAGAAAATTGCACAGAATTTGCAGTCAGGTTTACTCAAAATTCTTCTTTAGCAAGTATTTGAACATGTGAATGTATTAGAATTAATAAAAAAACAGGAATAATATGCAGTTCTGGCTTAAAACACTGAAAATATGCATGCATTTATAAAAAATACCAAAATATGCATTTATATGCACTTTCAAATTTACGTATGTGGTTCACGTGTAATTAAAACACTTCGAAATGTCACTTAGCATATGTTTGGTAAATGCAAGAAAAACATGCAAATGCATACAAATCCTAAGTCTATATATTGTATACCGGCAGGGTATTTTATGCAAACGTCGTGTTTTGTGCCTATACCAATAATAGGTTATCAGATCAAAATAGGAAACACGACACCCATTCAATTATACAGTGTGTCTCACTAACTATCAGACATAGCCAAATTAAAATTGGAAAATTATTAGGCCATCAACTGTTTCTGTGTAGGCATCGAGGTTAGTGATTGGTCAGAAATGACCAACGTCAAATTATTTCAAATTGTTTTCATTTCTGACTAATCGTATTTCTCGATGCGTGCACAGCAGTAGCTGATCCTTTCATAATTTTTCAAAGTTAATTTCCCTATGTCTGATACTCTGCGAGACACAGTGTATATAAGAACTTGTATTTATTTAATATTTCAATATACTTTTAAACTTTGAAGTGTATTCATTTGTGACCAGACACAGGCTACAATTGTCTAAGGGGTAGTTAGGCCTGGCTAGTCCAGTCACATCTTATTTCAAAAACGTTCATCTCTTTCAGTAAAACAACCTGGTTTTATAATTATACAATTTATGTTCCGAGTACATCCTGAACAAGTGCAAGAAATAATACACGGAACTACACAAATCAAAGACTTGCATAAATTCAAGGAGCATCGCGGACATGGATAATAAACTGTATGGGAAATTTTATCGTTCCATCAGTAGTGACAGCTGAGCTAAAGAGCAAAGACTATAATGGGTGTGAGAAGTTTTGTGGGGCAAATACTGACACTGATCATCATTCAGTTGTTGCTAAAATGAAGCCTTAGAAAGGAAGATTAAAAGCAATAAAAATTGAGATTGTACAAAAGTAATTTAAAAAAAGGAAAACAACTTGATCAAAAAACTGAAAATTTTTATTTAATTTGCACTCAGCCAACAGCCGTTAGGCCAATTATAGGCGTCGCTGCGCAGTTATGAGGACTTCCAACCCCACTAACGACTGTCATGATATTGTATGACCGCCGGGACCACCTTTTTTCCGTGACAGCCGTACCACGAGGCGCCGAGAGATGCAGCCGTGGAACTCCCATCCAAGTTCTGACCAAAAAGAGAGTTGCTTAACTCTGCTGATCGAACGTGGACGCTTGTTCAAGCTACACCACTCGGGACCTATAATATTATAGAAAAGAAATAAAATAGCATAAAATGCAGCAATAAGAAGCAGGGATGTGAGCAATTGGTTATGAAAGAAAAAGAGTAATAAAGGAATGGTTTGATAGTGTAAAAAACTAATTAAAAAAAAGAAGCAAGAAAGAGATGATCAAAGAACAGAAACTACAACTGCAAAACTGTTGCAACATTGAAAATTAAAATTAAAGTTAGGCTTTTATAAAATGATCTAAACAAACATATTATTGTTCCCTCTTTCTAACCTATAATGTTACATTTTTGTTGCACATGTAAAACAATAGTTGATTTAATTGTATTCACAATGTCTCCATACGCAGATAATGTGTATCTCTGTCACAATTTTTGTAACCTAGAAACTGATTCTTACTCCCGGTCGTGGAAATAGTATATTATGTAAAGAATGGATAATTTACAAAATGTTCAATGCAAGAATGCGGTGTTTTTAAATTGCATTAATACCATACCTCATACTGAATTTTTGAGTCAACCAGGCAGGAATTTCGCAATTAAATACATTTTATTTATGTGTTTTACGTTGTTTAAATGTTATCAGATTTTGGCCGTGTACTTCAATTCCACACTCAAAAACGTAATTTTTTGGACTTATGTTACACTTGCACGGCAGTATGGCCCTATGCTAGTAAATCATTTAAAACAAGCAAATTGAAATGAATAAATAATTATTATGAACCAATATCGTCTAATGAAGCTATTTTAAATTATATTTTTACCGTAGGTATTGTAATCCGTAATGTACTTACTGCAAATATAGTTTTAGCGTCTTGCACAATAAATATTAATGTCGCTATTGCAAGCTACAGATCACATCTAGAATCTACATACACGCACCAATGCCTGTGACGCGTTGTACAAAATGCAAAAGTTGCTGTTATTTGACTCGTCAGAAGAAATAATAAATTAGGCTTATATTGAACCGGAAAAACCCTATTCCGATTTGCTTAATATGTAACTTAATAAGACCTTATCTTATATTTTGTGTTGTGAAGATTTGGCACCCTATCGAGGTCAGTAATTCAGTAATTAAAATACAACAAAGTAATTCAAGTACCTCGAATAATTTCAATTACCAAAGGTAATTCAAATACTTGTAAAGTAATTTAAATATATTAGAGTAATTTAATTAGACAAAAGTAATTGAGTAATTGAATGTAGTAATTAATTACTTTTAAAAAGTAATTTTCAAGTACTTTTTACCAAATATGGCAATTCCTAATTACAATTACCGCATTTTGAAAAGTAATTCAGTTCCAAGGCAAATAACCAAAAAGGAATTTAATTAGTAAATTAATTACAAAGTAATTAATTACTGCCCAGCTCTGATTGTAAATTGCTGACAGTAAGCAAAAATTGGCCTAGCCGCCTGCTTACTTAATAAATAATAATAATAATAATCTTGCAAAATGTTATACTTCCTTCTGTGGAACAATTATATCCTAATGATTTTATATTTCAAGAGGATATTACCCTATCACACCGCACGAATAATAACACAGTGGTATCAAAATAACAATATTGAAATATTACCTTGGCCGTCCTGTAGTCCTGATTTGAACCCTATAGAAAATGTTTGGGGTTTTAATTGTCAATAAAATTTATAACAGGAACTTTAGACCTGCAAATGCTGAAGAATTGTGGGAAAAATGTGTGGGAAGAGTTGAGCGAAGACCAAAATTATTGGCAAAACCTTTTAGGATCTATGCCCATATATATAATACACATATATTGCTAGTAGGGCCTGGAAACGTCAGAAAACATTACGGCGCCGACATAGTCTCACTTAGAGTATAACGCGTATCGTGCGCATGCGTGAGGATTCGAACTCCGCCTTTAGAAGCGAATTTTAAACTTGACCACTTCCCCATTGGCCGGACGACGCCGCCGCGCCTGCACACAGCTCATCATTATACATTGAAGAGTTGGTTGTCTGTCTCACTTCCTTGGCCAGTTTCCCACTCATAGCCGCTAGCAATATAGTAAGTATTAGATATATGTCTATGCCCAGGAGATTGAATGCGATGATAGAGGCTAATGGGGTCATGACAAAATATTAAAAACCTTTTTAAATATATTTGTATTTATTTTTGTTCCTTTTAATTAAATTTCTGTTACCTTCAAATCTAATTAGTACTGCCGAATTATTTGTTTTGTAAAGGTCATTGGTTTTTATATGTAATTACTATCTATAAACTACATAATAAGACAGGAATTTGTGTCTTGAGAGACCGATCACAATTTTTTTAAATGCTGTCAATGGCATCTTTAACCTAATCTCAAAATTACCCGTTCATACAGCTAAAATTTTGCAAAACAGATGTTACTTGATTTTGAATGTGTACGCGAAAGTTTTGAAAGCAACTGTACTCAAATACATTTTCGGGTGCTCCAGTACATTGTACTGCACAATAAGTACCTACATTTCTATCCAATTTCAGACATGTGAACGCCAGTTGCCATAAAAAACTAAATTGCAGCTTTGTAACCCTTGCAGTCGTGCAGTTTCAGATTTCCAGTTAGTTCGTTAGTTGATTGTTTAATACGTGACTGACTATAGTGATTACTAAAGCTAGGATAGTTAGGCAAAATAAAGTCTCGAAAAAGGCAGGCAAAAAGGCAAAATAAAAGATTTAAAAAAGCACTAAAAAGGCAAAAATAAAGTAAAAAAGGCAAAAATAAAGTGAAAAAAGGCAAAAATAAAGCAAAAAAAAGGCAAAAATAAAAAAATGCAAAATTAAAAGAAGTTTAACTGAGAAATACAATCGATGCACTTCACAAATCACAATGTTAACACATTCAAAAATTGTGACAAACTGGCTGATTCAGTAGAAAACTTTCTCCTGACAATACTGGTACCCTCATTAAAATTAATCTCAAGAAAATAATCCTTCTGAGACATTTTCAGCCCCTAACAATATAGGGTTAAACCCACTAAACCTCTTACCTGTAAGTGCTTGGGAATAATACTTTTCACAATTTATTTCAAAAATTTAAAATGTGCACTTTCTTGGAAAATTGCTAGTACATTCTTTTTAAATTGAAAATGTAAGAACTAAATTTCTTAAAATTCTAATTTAATATATCATAAAAGGCACCAAAAGGCAAGAAAAATAGGAAATTCCTCAAAAAAGGCAGAATCCTTAAAAAGACGCAAAAAAGGCAAAAAAGGCAAAATAAAATTTGCATTTTTGAATTTCACGCATTCTAAAACAGATTTAAAATTGGGTCTGCCTTTTATCCTTCCATTTACTAAAAAAAGGCAATTTGCCTAACTATCCTAGCTCTAGTGATTACCGACTAGCTACGTGAGATATTATAAGTAACAGGTACCTAAATTAATATGTTCTTAATTACTAGACCTTAGGTAGGAAATTATTTATGCTTGCCATCATTGGCCGCAGTAGAACGATTATTTTCATTCGCGACACTGGTAAACAGACCACGTTGCCATGCCCTGACAGATGACAATTTTGAAAAACTTGTTATTTTGAAAGCCAATAAAATAAGACTTTAAAAAAATTTTGTGTTTTGTTTTTACCATTGTTCCGCCATTGCATTCCTCTGTACTACACTGTACTTGTATAGGTATTCGAATATTTTCATTGTGTACTTGTACTACGTACTCGAATACATTTTAAGTAAACTATTTGTACTCGGTACTCGAGTATTTTTTGTCTGTATTCGGAACAGCTCTGTACACCAATGAGTAGGAAGATATTCAAGTTTTTAATGTTTTTTTTTGTGTTTAAAAATATACGAAAAATTATTTTAAACTTACTATTCATTCTATATTTAATACAGGAGGAATAAAACTGCTCTTTAATATTTGACTATGGCATAACACGTGTATAACCAAACTTTTGACAATGACATCGATTGACAACTTAGAAATCTCAGTGTTAAATTCATATATGTAATACTCCTACATTGCTAGTAGGGTCTGGAAACGGCAGAATGCATTACGGCGCCGACATACAGTGCAAATAATGTAAGAGTACACTGACAACTATATTTTAGCATTAACCAATTTACCCATGCTAGTAACAGTTGTCGGTTTTGAGATTACAATGAAATTATCCAGTTTCAATTAATTACTATTGTCACTCTGTTGATATTTTGTTTACAAACAACATGGTAACATTAAGTAAATGCCCTATGTCTAATTTTGCATAATTAAGCCATGTACATTCTTACATTATTTTCACTGTATACTACGTCTGTCTCTTTCTCATGCGCATGCCTGAAAATTCGAACTGCACAGCTTCGTTCACGTATTCACGGACGACGCTTGCGTGCAATGCACAAAGTTCGTAGAAAGAGATGGTTGTCTGTCTCACTTATGCTGTGACCTCTCCACTTACAGGCGCTAGCAATATAGAAGTAATAAATATATGGTTAACCCTTAAATTTTAGATGCCATTGACAGGCGATAGCAGCGTCTCTAGTTGTAAATTTAGATGGAATGGACAGACTTGTTATAAACAATCAACGAAGACAACGGTCAAACTATATCCTAAATTTATAAACGATCTTACCTTTATAGTATCTAAGGCAGCCAGGCGTTGACCTTCTTCATCTGTACCACTCGCCTTCATGGTATAAACGTTAAAAAGAATCGGCAGATAGTTCTTGTCAAATCTGGCAATTTCCATTATGTCTTCCTGATTCTCAGTTTCCCTAGCATGAGCTATTAGTTTTCTCAAAGATGCCATAACAGCCAGCCGCAACTCTTTATGGTCTGATATGGCTGTTCCCAAAATTTTGGCAATATTCTACGAAAAAATAAGTAATAATTTTCAAACAGCAAGAATTAAAATGTGACATGCCTTGAAACCACCTTTAATATCAGTCGGTTTGCTGCAGAAGCTAGGCAGCAAATTCCATAGCTGCAAATAGAGCAGCTCGTAACTGTGAGCACCAATGCCATCGTTAGATGCTGATAACTGAACCGAATGCTGCTGGCAGAAAAGGGCCAATGGTAGGATATTTTGGCTCCAGAATTCCAGTGGAGATGCTTTAACGTTTTCTTTTAGCACTGGCAGTAGCCACGATCTGTCTATATTTAATTCACCGTTTTCTTTCTGCGAACATATGGACAGTAATAGTTTAAATTAAAAATCTATAGTTATTGATCACATACTTTAAGTGTTATAACACTTAAAACAACATCAGGTCCCATAGATCGCACAGCGGCTCCAACTGCATGCTCCAGTTCATTGTTATAACTGAATTTATAGGAATCTCGCAGCTCTGCCAACGATTTCAAACAGCTCAGTAACAAACCACTACAATTTCTTCCAGCAACCTAAAGTGTTTCAAATTAAAACCTACACCTAACTTGTACAAATCTCACCTCAAACATGACAGCGATTATGTGAAGAACTTGCTGCCAAATCGTATTATACTGGTAACCCAACCCTAGCTCAATGGTGTGAAAACATTTTTCCAATTTTGATTTATGCTGTTCCACTAATTGTGGAGTTTCGCACATGGGAGTCACCGCATCTCTCAGCAGTCTTTCCAATGCATGAGTCACAGCGCTCATTACTTCAGCTTTTTCCGACAGCCAGAGCTGTGTAAATGAGGAGACAATCTGGGGTAAAGCTGCACATGCTAGTGGCAAGTCCACACTATAAAGGTTTGGGCTTTAAAAATATTTTTAATTAAGAGGTTAATGCTTACTCTGCAAGATGTATGTGTGCCTGCTGCATGACAGTGAGCCAAGCTGTCATTGGCTGCACATCTGCGGCAGCGGGCTGATACTCATATAAAGCTGTTATAAGCTGTGCATTGAGTTTGGCAGGAACGACTGCAGTTTGGTGCGAGAAAAGAGCATGAAGTACTTGCAGGCCGCAAGATGTGACTATTGGGTAGTTTAAAGTCATGAGTTGCAGAATCAGCTCGCAACTTTTCTAAAATGCACTTTTAAGTATACTTAAAATAGCAAAAACAACATACAACCTTCATATGAGCCCTTGAAAAGCAACTAATAGTATCCTTCATTAACCCCAGGACATGGAGTATCGCAGTTTGATTAGCCTTTACAGATGAACTTCCTCCCACGCACCCATTTAAAGTTTCTTTACAAAACTCTGCAACTTTATCTGCGGCTGGATTTAGGGTATTTTCTTTGACAAAGCAGCTAGTTTGAACTATAGTCGTTGCTGCCTGCTGAGCTGCTTTACGCCACTACAATTTTATTTATACAGAGTGTAACACAGTTCACACATATTATAGCATTGCTATTGCTAGAGCAAAAAGTGCTGCAAAATCAGTTAAATAAATCTAGTACGTGTGGAAAAATACCTGACAATCGATTCAACTTAAATTTGTAATAAAGAAATCCTTTTTTCGACGACTGACATCGAAAGTAGATTTTGCTCACTGTCATTTGACAACAGAAAGTTGACATTTGCCGCTGAGCGTGCGTTTTCATCTTTTTGCCGCTCGCCGAGCGTTTTGGGTTTCCGCGTGAACAAAATAGGTAGCCATGTCCGAATGTTTCCTTGACAACGCCCGTCATTTGTCGAAATAATCGCGTCACATGTCATATAGACTGCGCGAGTAATGTTAACTTGATTGTCAATTAATTTTTGCGATAAAACGAAATTTGATATTTTCCTTTAATAATATGCTCAGTCGTCGAAAAAATAGTATGTATATTTCGAGCTAAAAGTGCGCTTGCCGCTTTTGCATGATTGCTGGTTTCGACTTCCGTCTCAACCAGCAATATTCATGCGCAAGCGGCAAGAATGCACTTTCAGCTCTTAACATACAATATACTATTTCCATTTCACCAATTCTCAGTTTTTGCGATAATAATGTAGCATAATATGTGCACTGCAAAAAGAGCTTTACCTTAGGTTTTGAATGAACGCAGAATGGATTGAGTATTGCTTCAAAGATTAAACCAGTGGATGACAAGGACCAAACTGCAGCGTCTTGGGTTTTTAAAAGTGCTGTTAAAACACCAAACACAGACTTGACAATTACATTGTTTTCAGAAGCTGAAAATTCATTTAAAATAAGTAGCATCTGCTTGGACACATCGTTAAATCCTGTCTGCAGAACTGCAGCGGGAACAGTCTTAATGCCCATATTCAATAATGACAAAATTGCTGTAACCTGGTCTTCGTTTTTCTGCTCTACAGACATTACCTGTTCCAATGCCGTTAACTAAAATTTCTTATTAATAATTAGCACATTAAACAAATAATATATTTACCAGAGAACAGTAATACTCAGTAGGACTTTCAGTACCCCCTTTCTCCTTAATAACTTCTGTAACTGCAGCTAAAACTGCCAACATTTCTTTGTGCAAAGCTGAATCTGACCGAAACACACGCAGAAACTTGTTGTACGACATATTACTGCAATGTGACCATTCGGAAGCAAACGAATCCATTGTCTGGTAAGTAGATGCACGGGACGATTCCAACTCTGAACTTTCGTCCATTTCCACTGAAGCATGTTTGGCTTTAGTGGGCGCCAACGCTTGGACAGCATCATGCTTCCTTAGCGCATCTGAAGTGAGGCTGCTAGGACCTTAAACATAATTTTTGAGCATTCCAAATAAAATAACCAAAAACTTCCTACCTAAATTTTCTTGAAAGAATCGAGATCGAGCTATATCTCTGTGCTTTCTGGTCTCGGGGTTCGAGCTAGAGCTTTGCCCCTTCGCCCATCGCTTCCCCTTAGTGGAACCTTTTAGTTTTGTTCGAAATTTACCCATTTTTGTCGATTTGTGCTCTGCACATTCAACAACACGTGTATTGTACGAACATACAGAAGTAAGGTTAGAATCGATCACGGTATAGAGTGGAAAGACAGCAGTGTTACCGAACGTCAAAAATATGACTTCTGTAAAAATCGCTCGATTACACACCAAATCGGTAGATGTAAAAAAACTCGATTATTTTTGCGTCATCATTTCATTATGAAATAAAACTGAAATTGCATCATTAAATATTTCATTACAAAATTAAATTAACAAAATAAATGAGACATTAAATTAATGTTGAATTATTAATTTTTACTTCCTTTTACAATAAAGGAAGTATTGGATTCACCCCAAAAATTCGAAATTGAGTTTTCAACAGATCTTCACGTTTTAGAGTCCCCTGAACCCAAAAAACATATTTTTTTTTATTGGTTTGTCTGTCTGTCTGTGTGTCTGTGTGTGGGTCTATCTGTGAACAAAATATCTCAAAAACGAAAAGAGGTATGACGTTAAAACTGCATATATAAGTTTTGTGTAATATCTAGATGTGACAGCAAGCTTTTGAAGAAAATCGCGTAACCGGAAATAGGTGTTTACTAATGTAGTTTTTCAGTTTTTTTCGATTTTTCAAAAACGGCCATAACGATTTTTTTCAAACTTTACATTTTTATTACATTTTTAATGTGTATTGATGTGAGGTAAGTGATTTTCCAGTTGCAAACTTCTAAAATGGGTTTCTTTTGTTTTTTTTAATTTTTTTTTATTAACTCTTATTTTAATAGAACACTCGGTATATTATTACATTTTTGAATTCAGCTTAAAATTTTAGAGGAAATTTGTCTCTATTTTGTACCGTTTTTGTAGAATTTGTAATTTTTTAAATTTTCTTACGAATGCTTAAAAATATAAAATCAAATTGTTGTCTAATTATAAGATCACTGTAAAAGGAAGTTGTGTGCGTGTATTACACCAGATTTTTCAAAGTTGGCAACCATAGGTACTTCGCTCCGTGTCACGGTATAAGGCATATATTTAATTGACACATTTAAAATTTTCAAGGGAATATCTAACATCTATTTTTAGTGGTAAACAATGTGGATATATTCCTCTGAAATTTAACGAATTCAGAAATTCCATTGAAAATTATAAAATGTCGTCATTGTGATATAATAATTGTATTCATACTCAAATATAGATTTTCATATTCAGGCAAGAGAGATATAATTTTGTTGTTGATTTCATCTCAATGTTCATTTTTTAGTGCTAAAATTGAGAATTTTGAGGGTCGCTGGTAAAAACGGCTAGAAAATCGTATAAATAAGCGACGTGCGCTTTATGCGAGAGCGAACAAAACTTCAAATTAACTCGCCTCAAGAATGTGGGTCATGTGCACGAATTTTTTTTTGCAGAAGCTTGTTTGCAGATAACTGCGCCAATCGGCGCGAACTTAAATGTCCAAATATTCGCTTCTACATCAAAACTTGGCCAAACGGCGTGGGGCACACAAAGAATCAAAAGCAGACTAACTCCCCCTTCGGATTATATAATGCGAAAAACCGTGCAAGCTACTAGCTTCGCTGTAAAAATGGGACGAACGCCGAAGCGTTATGAGTTTGAAAAATCCGAGCACCACCAAAAAAAGTAATCGCTAACCTAACAAATTTCGATGCGCGTGAACCGAATATCTGCACTAAAAATTTGTTCACACTGTACCAACCGCTAAGAGAGTATTTAATCTATTTGGAGGGATGCATTTCAAAAATCCTAAAAATGATTTCACAGGATTTGTTAAAGGAAATGGTTCACTGAATTTCAACTTTCTACCTGCAGCAGTGACCGCGTTAAGGCGACATTTAGAAAAATACATCTACCCCATTTAACCCCTTTGAGAAGGTACATTTCCAAAAACCCATTTCCAAAAAATGACTCTTCTCGATGTTTAAAACGAACTACTGTGCCGAATCAATTTCCTTCTTGCAGCAGTTACAGTATTATGGCGATCTTTCTAAAAACACACATATCCCATTTAATACCTTCGGGAGTTAATTTTGAAAAATCCTGAAATTGATTTGACGTAATTTGTAAAACGATCTAATATGGCGAATTCTAATTTTTAGAAAAACACTTCTGGCCTATTCAACCACTTTGAGGGGATGTATTTCGAAAAAGATGTATCTACACGGTGACGAATTTCATTTGACGGCGTGTTACGGCTTTTGACAGAGTTTTACGCCGTTTGACATCGGTTAACGGTGGTTTACGACGTTTTACGACGTTTTACGGCGTTTGATGACTATGTACCGCGTTTAACTACGTTTTACGGCGTTTTACTGTGTTTGACGCAGTTTTACTGCGTTTGACGGCGGTTTGCGGTGTTTTAAGGCGTTTGACGGCGTGTTAAGGCTTTTGACGCAGTTTTATTGCGTTTAACGCATTTTTACGGTGTTTGACGCAGTTTCAAGGCGATTTACGGCGGTTTACCATGGTTTACGGTGGTTTACGGCGTTTAACGGCGTTTTACGGAGTTTGACTGCGTTTTACGGAGTTTGACGGCGTTTGACGGCGATTTATGATATTCTGCAACGTTTGACGACACTAATCAGTGACAATATGAACGATTTACTACAGCTGGCAGCCAAAATAGCACCCTGGGATTTTAATCGAGTGTGTATTTTTCAGATTATGCACTTGCGAATGGATACACGAAAACATAAAGCTTTATGTGCACTTCTTGTGCATTTTACGTGTACTAGTATTGCAAAGAAATATTCCTATGCACCTCCTGGCAATTGGATGCTAAATTTGCATTAAGATAGCGTTTAATAAGTGCATTTGCGACTTCCGCTGACTGGCACCCATCAGTGACAATATGAACGATTTACTACAGATGGCTGCCGAAATAGCACCCTGGGATTTTAACGGGTGCGTATTTTGCAGATTATCCACTTGCGAATGGTCACACAGAAAATTAAAGCTTTATGTACACTTCTGGTGTGTTTACGAGTGCTGGTATTGCAAGAGAAATATTCGTATGCACGTTATAGAATTCGAAAATTGGCAAAATAAAGCTTTTCCGTATGTCGCGGTGTCGCATGAAGTATTCCAAGATACTTCAATTCGAATATGACGACCGTACCAGGTCGACCGGGTTAGATAAATTTTATTTATTATTAAATTTAATGCCTGCGAGTGTTATAGCTCCTGCTTCCTTATTAGGTGCCATATTAAATTAAAGCGAAGCTCGGAAAGCAGCAAGAGCAAACGGCGGCGTTTGGCAGCTCTATTTGTTTGTGTAGAATTGAGAAATTGGCAAACTAAAGCTTTTCCGTATGTCGCGGTGTCGCATTAAGTATTCCAAGACGCAGCAATTCGAATATGGCGACCGTACCATGTCGATGTGGTTAGATAAATTTTAGTTATTATTCAATTTAACGTCTGCCAGTGTAATAGCTTCTGTTTCTATAGTAATATAGTTAAATTAATTGCTTTATGACCGTATTAGGTGCCATATTAAAATAAAGCGAAACTCGGAAAGCAGCAAGAGCAAACCGCGGCGTTTGCCAGCTCTATTTGTTTGTGTAGAATTCGCAAATCGGTAAAATAAAGCTTTTCCGTATGTCGCGGTGTCGCATTAAATATTCTAAGACACAGCAATTCGTATATGGCGACAGTACCATGTCGATGAGGTTAGATAAATTTTATTTATTATTCAATTTAATGCCTTCGAGTGTTATAGCTCCTACTTCTATAGTAATATAGTTAAAAATATTGCTGTATGCCCTTATTATGTGCCATATTACACTAAAGCGAAGCCCCAAAACCAGCAAGAGCAAACGGCGGCGTTGGGCAGCTCTATTAGTTTGTGTAGAATTCGCAAATTGGCAAAATAAAGCTTTTCCGTATGTCGCGGTGTCGCATTAAGTATTCCAAGACGCAGCAATTCGGATATGACGACCGTATCATGTCGATGGGGTTAGATAAATTTTATTTATTATTGAAGTTAATGCCTGCGAATGTTATAGCTCCTGCTTCTATAGTAATATAGTTAAAAATATTGCTTTATGACCTTATTAGGTGCCATACTAAATTAAAGCCAAGCTCGGAAAGCAGCAAGAGCAAACGGCGGCGTTTGGCAGCTCTATTTGTTTGTGTAGAATTCGCAAATTGGCAAAATAAAGCTTTTCCGTATGTCACGGTGTCGCATTAAGTAGTCCAAGACACAGCAATTCAAATATGGCGACCGTATCTTGTCGATGGAGTTAGATAAATTTTATTAATTATTCAATTTAATGCCTGCCAGTGTTATAGCTCCTGCTTCTAAAGTAATATAGTTAAAAATATTGCTTTATGACCTTATTAGGTGCCATATTAAATTAAAGCGAAGCTCGGAAAGCAGCAAGAGCAAACGGCGGCGTTTGGCAGCTCTATTTGTTTGTGTAGAATTCGCAAATTGGCAAAATAAAGCTTTTTCGTATGTCACGGTGTCGCATTAAGTATTCCAAGACACAGCAATTCAAATATGGCGACCGTATCTTTTCGATGGAGTTAGATAAATTTTATTAATTATTCAATTTAATGCCTGCCAGTGTTATAGCTCCTGCTTCTAAAGTAATATAGTTAAAAATATTGCTTTATGACCTTATTAGGTGCCATATTAAATTAAAGCGAAGCTCGGAAAGCAGCAAGAGCAAACGGCGGCGTTTGGCAGCTCTATTTGTTTGTGTAGAATTCGAAAATTGGCAAAACAAAGCTTTTCCGTATGTCACGGTGTCGCATTAAGTATTCCAAGACACAGCAATTTAAATATGGCGACCGTATCTTTTCGATGGAGTTAGATAAATTTTATTAATTATCAATTTAATGCCTGCGAGTGTTATAGCTCCTGCTTCTAAAGTAATATAGTTAAAAATATTGCTTTATGACCTTATTAGGAGCCATATTAAATTAAAGCGAAGCTCGGAAAGCAGCAAGAGCAAACGGCGGCGTTTGGCAGCTCTATTTGTTTGTGTAGAATTCGCAAATTGGCAAAATAAAGCTTTTCCGTATGTCACGGTGTCGCATTAAGTATTCCAAGACACAGCAATTCAAATATGGCGACCGTATCTTTTCGATGGAGTTAGATAAATTTTATTAATTATTCAATTTAATGCCTGCGAGTGTTATAGCTCCTGCTTCTAAAGTCATATAGTTAAAAATATTGCTTTATGACCTTATTAGGTGCCATATTAGATTAAAGCGAAGCTCGGAAAGCAGCAAGAGCAAACGGCGGCGTTTGGCAGCTCTATTTGTTTGTGTAGAATTCGCAAATTGGCAAAATAAAGCTTTTCCGTATGTCACGGTGCCGCATTAAGTATTCCAAGACACAGCAATTCAAATATGGCTCCCGTATCTTTTCGATGGAGTTAGATAAATTTTATTAATTATTCAATTTAATGCCTGCGAGTGTTATAGCTCCTGCTTCTATAGTAATATAGTTAAAAATATTGCTTTATGACCTTATTAGGTGCCATATTAAATTAAAGCGAAGCTCGGAAAGCAGCAAGAGCAAACGGCGGCGTTTGGCAGTTCTATTTGTTTCTGTAGAATTCCCAATTTTGCAAAATAAAGCTTTTCCGTATATCGCGGTGTCGCATTAAGTATTCCAAGACGCAGCAATTCGAAGATGGCGACCGTACCATGTCGATGTGGTTAGATAAATTTTATTTATTATTCAATTTAAAGTCTGCAAGTGTTATAGCTTCTGTTTCTATAGTAATATAGTTAAATTAATTGCTTTATGAACGTATTAGGTGCCATATTAATATAAAGCCAAACTCGGAAAGCAGCAAGAGCAAACGGCGGCGTTTGACCGCTCCATTTGTTTGTGTAGAAATCGGAAATTGGAAAAATAAAGCTTTTCCGTATGTCGCGGTGTCGCATTAAATATTCTAAGACACAGCAATTCGTATATGACGACGGTACCATGTCGATGGGGTTAGATAAATTTTATTTATTATTCAATTTAATGCCTTCGAGTGTTACAGCTCCTGCTTCTATAGTAATATAGTTAAAAATATTGCTTTATGACCTTATTAGATGCCATATTAAACTAAAGTGAAGCTCCGAAACCAGCAAGAGCAAACGGCGGCGTTTGGCAGCTCTATTAGTTTTTGTAGAATTCGCAAATTGGCAAAATATAGCTTTTTCGTATGTCGCGGTGTCGCATTAAGCATTCCAAGACGCAGCAATTCGAATATGGCGACCGTACCATGCCGATGGGGTTGGATAATTTTTATTTATTATTCAATTTAACGTCTGCCAGTGTTATGGCTTCTGTTTCTATAGTAATATAGTTAAAAATATTGCTTTATGATCTTATTAGGTGCCATATTAAAATAAAGCGAAACTCGGAAAGCAGCAAGAGCAAACGGTGGCGTTTGGCAGTTCTATTGGTTTCTGTAGATTTTGCAATTTGGCAAAATAAAGCTTCTCCGTATGTCGCGGTGTCGCATTAAGCATTCCAAGACGCAGCAATTCGAATATGGCGACCGTACCATGCCGATGGGGTTAGATAATTTTTATTTATTATTCAATTTAACGTCTGCCAGTGTTATGGTTTCTGTTTCTATAGTAATATAGTTAAAAATATTGTTTTATGACTTTATTAGGTGCCATATTAAATTAAAGCAAAGCTTGAAAAGCAGCAAGAGCAAACGGCGGCGTTTGTTTGTGTAGAATTCGCAAATTGGCAAAATAAACCTTTTCCATATGTCGCGGTGTCGCATTAAGTATTCCAAGACACAGCAATTCGAATATGGCGACCGTACCATGTCGATGGGGTGAGATAAATTTTACTAATTATTCAATTTAATGCCTGCGAGTGTTATAGTTCCTGCTTCTATAGTAATATAGTTAAAAATTTTGCTTTATGACCTTATTAGGTGCCATATTAAATTAAAGCGAAGCTCGGAAAGCAGCAAGGGCAAACGGCGGCGTTTGGCAGCTCTATTTGTTTGTGTAGAATTCGCAAATTGGCAAAGTAAAGCTTTTCCATATGTCGCGGTGTCGCATTAAGTATTCCAAGACACAGCAATTCAAATATGGCGACCGTATCTTTTCGATGGAGTTAGATAAATTTTATTAATTATTCAATTTAATGCCTGCGAGTGTTATAGCTCCTGCTTCTATAGTAATATAGTTAAAAATATTGCTTTATGACCTTATTAGGTGCCATATTAAATTAAAGCGAAGCTCGGAAAGCAGCAAGAGCAAACGGCGGCGTTTGGCAGCTCTATTTGTTTGTGTAGAATTCGCAAATGGGCAAAATAAAGCTTTTCCGTATGTCACGGTGTAGCATTAAGTATTCCAAGACACAGCAATTCGAATATGGCGACCGTACCATGTCGATGGGGTGAGATAATTTTACTAATTAATCAAGTTAATGCCTGCGAGTGTTATAGTTCCTGCTTCTATAGTAATATAGTTAAAAATTTTGCTTTATGACCTTATTAGGTGCCATATTAAATTAAAGCGAAGCTCGGAAAGCAGCAAGGGCAAACGGCGGCGTTTGGCAGCTCTATTTGTTTGTGTAGAATTCGCAAATTGGCAAAGTAAAGCTTTTCCATATGTCGCGGTGTCGCATTAAGTATTCCAAGACACAGCAATTCAAATATGGCGACCGTATCTTTTCGATGGAGTTAGATAAATTTTATTAATTATTCAATTTAATGCCTGCGAGTGTTATAGCTCCTGCTTCTATAGTAATATAGTTAAAAATATTGCTTTATGACCTTATTAGGTGCCATATTAAATTAAAGCGAAGCTCGGAAAGCAGCAAGAGCAAACGGCGGCGTTTGGCAGCTCTATTTGTTTGTGTAGAATTCGCAAATGGGCAAAATAAAGCTTTTCCGTATGTCACGGTGTAGCATTAAGTATTCCAAGACACAGCAATTCGAATATGGCGACCGTACCATGTCGATGGGGTGAGATAAATTTTACTAATTAATCAAGTTAATGCCTGCTAATGTTAATGTGTTGTCGCTTATGCTGCGCTCACCTTATATATACTTATACATGCTGTACTTCCTTTTTTTTGGTATATATTTTGGTATGTTTGCACTTTAGTACCCACCAACTACTAAATAAAGTTGTGATATTTTCCTTGGTTGTTGATTTGTTTACTTTTGTTCTGCTGGACTTATCTTCCACCTTGTGTACGGTCCGGCACAAGGATTAGATCTGAGTCGAGGACCTGGCGCCCTCTCCTATTTTTTTAATTCTTTTTCAGCATAGCTGGAACCCTGCGACCCTCGCGGAGAGCTAGCCCAACTAGGCCGATAGTTACCAGCCGGCAAAATAACAACTACAACTTTCGCCAAAAGGTAAGGCCGACCAATTATCCTTCCTCACAGAGTGTTATAGCTCCTGCTTCTATAGTAATGTTACGTTTTTAACGTTCGGGCTATTTAAAAATTATTCCCTGCCTCACTATTAAACATTTATTTACAACTATTAATTATTATTATTTACAAACACACGAATTACTTAAACTGCGAAATATTTCTAACAATGATACACTAATTTATAATTATTTATATACGGTTTAACAGTAATGATTTATATGCTTATACACTCTATTTATTTACACTGAATTAAACATCAATTATTTATGTGGCTATTTATTTTATACACGTCTATTTATGTAGCAGCCTGCGCCTTTCGAGCTGTATTAGAACTGAACTCTTATTTGTGCTGAGACGTATTTATATATCACGAAGGAGTCATTCCTAGCAACATCCAGACCTTGCTCGATTAATCCAGCGACTCTGACGTGTTCGCGCGCAAGGTCGTTCTGGAATGTTCTGGAATGTTCTGATGCCATCCGGCCTGAAGGTCGCTATACTTTCTGGAGTTATCTGGAATGTTCTGACGCGATCCGGCCCGAAGGTCGTTACACTGCTCCCACATTAAGTCGTTCTGTCCCAGAACGAGTTGCGTCGGGTACCTGCTACCTGCTCTTGTGGGGGTTTGATGGCGGTATTTACAAGCGGTACCTTTCTTGCTCACGGACTGGTTGAAGAAGTAGCAGTTCACCGTGGGCTCAATGCTTCGCAACGGGCTGCAACAGCAGACCTCGATATGGATGCCGGTCCGGTTGAAGACTACTTTCAGCATGCTGCGTACGACCCTCGAGTTCAACGAATCCAGGCCTCATCCTAATTTTGGTACCGCTATCTGGGTTTCGCCGTTCTTCACCATCTGCTCCTTAAGGTCCAAAAGAGCAGACCAGAGCTCCTGGTAGCTACGTTTTTCGTAATACAAAGTTTTCGTCAGCAGGTAATAAATGGAGCTGTTGCCTTCCTTCAGCTGCAAAGTTCTGCCAACCTGAGGCGCCTGCTCTCGCAGCTGGTCTAACCGGCCAAACTTCTCCCGGAAGGCAGCGGCGATCTCCCTAGACATCTGGAGGTCCTGGGCGACGCAGTCTGCCAGGGAATACTGCCGCAGGGTGTCGAACAGGTCACGCTGCACCTCTGTAGTGACTCCAAATCGCGCAGTCTTCGTACCCCCATAAGCGGCCCTAAACTTCTGAAAGTAGGTTCCTCCGGCCCCTAGTCGTCTCAGGGGTTGCTCCCTCACAGCCTCCACTTCCTCATTGGTTCCGGCATATGGGGCCAACCGATTGAAGTGCACCACCCTGCACTTTCCTCGAGGAGGTTTCTGGATTCGGTATACCACGTCATTCAGTCGAGCAACTACAGTGTATGGGCTTTCCCAGTTTTTTTGGAGCTTGGGGAGAGGCCACGACGCGTCTGGGGGTTATAAAGCCATACCAAATCGCCAGGCTGGAAACCACCGGCCTCAGCGCGGGCATCATATCGGTCCTTCATTCGGTCGCTGGCACCCTGAATGTTTCGGCTTACGGCGTCGTGGATCTCTTCCATCCTCTTCTTCAGGTTCCCCACGTAGTCCTCGCCGGCCGTTTCTTCACCAGGTTTTTTTCCAAATTTGAGGTCACATGGCAATCGCAGCTCGCGCCCAAAGAGTACCGTGGCTGGGGTGTGGTTGGTTGTCTCTTGTACTGCCGATCGGTAGACCATTAGGAACAGGTGAATGTACTGGTCCCAGTCACGCTGATGTTCGGAAACCACCTTGGACAGATGCTTCCCCATGGTTCGGTTCATCCTTTCCACCATGCCGTCCGATTGAGGATTGAGGGCAGTGGTCCGGGTCTTGTGTATCTCCAGTAGCTTGCAAACGTTCTGCAACAGTCCAGACTCGAAATTCCGGCCCTGGTCGGAATGTAACTCCAGGGAAACTCCAAAACGGCTGAAGCACTCCTTCACCAGAACATCAGCGACAGTACCGGCCTCTTGATTCGGAAGGGCGTACGCTTCGGGCCACTTGGTGAAGTAGTCCATGCACACCAGGATGTATTTATTTCCAGATTCGGTTTCGGGGAATGGTCCAGCGATGTCGATGGCTATCCTCTCAAACGGACTACCGACGTTGTACTGCCGCATCGGAGCTCTACGTCTACCAACCGGTCCGTTTCTTGTAGTACAGACTTCGCACCTCCGGCACCACTCTCGGACATCATCTTTGCAGCTCGCCCAGTAGAACCGGTCTCGGACCTTCTGCAACGTCTTCTTCAATCCGAAATGTCTCCCAGAGGAGCCATCATGCAGGTGGCGCAGAACCTCGGCCACTCTACTCCTTGGGACCATCAATTGCGATCTCGTTGCCCTACCGTCTTCGTCTTCCAAGATGCTGGTCAGGACGTTGTTGTCCAGCTGCAAGGAGTCCCATTGCGCCCAATAGGTCTTCACCGTTGGGTTGGTGGCGGATACCTCCTGCCAGGTAGGTCGACGGCTATCTGGCTTCCAGACTATAACCGTGCCTAAGTCGGGGTCGTTCTCCTGGCTGTTCTGCAACTCGTCTAGCTCCCACGAGTCGTCGACTACAGTGGTACGATTGATGGGTACCGCACGACTCTCCAGTCTTGAACAGTGGCTGCAGTCCGCAGGGCAGGGCCTTCTGGATAACGCGTTGCGATGGGCTGTGCCAGGTCGATGATTTATTTCAAAGTCGTACTCTTGTAGGCGCTCGATCCACCTAGCGACCTGTCCTTCAGGGTTCTTAAACTGCAGCAGCCATCTTAGAGCAGCATGGTCTGTCCTCAGCAAAAATCTTCTGCCATACAGGTATTTATAAAAATGCTCCACGGACTTGACTACTGCCTCTCAAACGTGGCGGAGGCATTGCACAAACCGAACGGCATGACGGAGAACTGCCAGAGCCCAGTTCCGATAGTAAATGCAGTCTTCTCCCTGTCCGCAGGTTCCATTCTTGCCAATAACCTCTCTTCAAGTCTAGCGTCGAGAACCATTGATTATTCAAGTTAATGCTTGCGAGTTGTTACGGTACTTTTAGAGCGACCCTCGTATTAGTAAACATTTGCTAGTAAAATTTTTAGCTTTGAGTATTATTAGGTGGCTTTTTGGTAATTTTACATGCTTCAGATTAGGTCTGGTTAGCTGTATCCTAGTTTTCAATATTTTCCTATAATTATTAAGCAGTTTCGTAAGCAACTCCCCTAGTAATTATCCTTATTTTACTAATTAAATTTATTCTGGTTTCATTTCTACAGATATTTAAGCCTGGAGGCTAGGCAACCGCCATTGCAATTATTTTAAACTATTTCTTTTGTTGTTAGAGCAAGGTTATCTCTTGTTGCAGTCATATCTTTCAGGAAGTTTTTTTTCTTGATCCACTTGCCCAAAATGTTGTTATCTGGTGACCTTTTGAAGCTGGTGTCGAATTCTGCTTGTTCTTTCCAAGCAAAACTGTCGTGCTAGTTGGTTTTCCCTGCAGCGTAGTGCTTCAAAGAGCCCTTATTGTTGAGCTGATCTCCGAATAGTTTTATGGGAGGATCTGGAAGTTCTATCGCTTTGTTTCGGACGTTCGTAATTGGTATATAGTTACTTACCTTCGTCCTTTCGCTTTTGCGGATCTTTGGGGCCAACTTTGCCGCATTCCCTTGGCTTCATACCAGCGTTAGGTAAGATAAAGCCTCATCTTCTTAATCGAGGGTTCATTTGGGCATTGTACGTTTTTAGCCAATTCCTGTGGGGGCTAAGCATTCCCCGATCGGCTGCAATTTGCCGGAGTCCAGTCCGTCGACCTGGGCCCTTGAAACTGTCCAATTGCCTGTTGATTTTGCAACGCCTGAGGGCTACATTGGGAAATACGTGACTGCATTACACCTACCCTGTCTGCAGTTCAGTTATTGCTTTCTTCGCTTGCACCGCAGCTGCCGACGAAACCTTCGCTCCCTGGCCGCCTCCTGCAGCTCACCACTACATGGAAGCCGACGGAAAGGTTACATCGTGCCTTCTTGTAGGCAAAACGCTAACATAATTATTTCATATTGCGCCTGGCGTATTTTATGATAGTATAGTAATGCTTCGTATAGATAGAATTTAGGGCACGCTTGACGGATCGTACCCCTCGTGCATTTCGCTTTTTTGTATGTGCTTTCGTTTCAGTTATGAATGTTAGGGCTGCCGCAAAATTCATGCGGTCACTTTTTGCAGTTTAGTGATTAAAGTCAATTAGGCTCATCAAGGTTCTGTTAGCCTTGACTCCGCTGTTTCACAGTGGGGCCTCCTGCAAATTAATTGCTGATTAGATACCATAGGACTCCGAGCTTTGATAGCATCCTATTTGAATGTTGCTTTTCACTTACCTCGTAGCATACGGTAGCTGTGATTAACCGCTTAGTGCGTTGAACCTTCAGCCCCCGTATATATATTTAATTGTAGACCTGTACCGTTTTTCTGTTTTGCTCGCACGCCGCCATTTGCGGTTCGAAATTCTACAGCGCGAAGATAGCCGCTAGACGACGGTAGTGGCTAGTGAATCTACCACGGAAGCCGTATATTCAAATTCAAGTCTCCGCGACCCGGTTATTTATTTTACGCCTTTATGAAATTTGTTAAAGAGCAGATACAAGTTTTGCTACTTGTTTCATGAATACGCTGATGCCTCTTTATTATTAAGGACCTCGGCGTAAGGTGTGGCCACGCTAGACGTACGTTGCTTCCGACCGCTAGAAATTTTGGAGCGTAGTTTTGTCAATTAGAGCTAACATTCGGGGCTAAACGTTAGCTACGTTATACTTGCATTGCTCTATACCGGCGTATTAGTTGTTGTGCCCGCTCTGGGACACACACACACACATATATATATATATATATATATATATATATATATATATGTAGACATTTTTATCCATTGCCTTCGTGGCGCCCGTGCCTGCTCGGTTATTCTTTTTCTTATTTTAACAAATCTTGTGTTGTCGCTTATGCTGCGCTCACCTTATATATACTTATACATGCTGTACTTCCTTTTTTTTGGTATATATTTTGGTATGTTTGCACTTTAGTACCCACCAACTACTAAATAAAGTTGTGATATTTTCCTTGGTTGTTGATTTGTTTACTTTTGTTCTGCTGGACTTATCTTCCACCTTGTGTACGGTCCGGCACAAGGATTAGATCTGAGTCGAGGACCTGGCGCCCTCTCCTATTTTTTTAATTCTTTTTCAGCATAGCTGGAACCCTGCGACCCTCGCGGAGAGCTAGCCCAACTAGGCCGATAGTTACCAGCCGGCAAAATAACAACTACAACTTTCGCCAAAAGGTAAGGCCGACCAATTATCCTTCCTCACAGAGTGTTATAGCTCCTGCTTCTATAGTAATGTTACGTTTTTAACGTTCGGGCTATTTAAAAATTATTCCCTGCTTCACTATTAAACATTTATTTACAACTATTAATTATTTTTATTTACAAACACACGAATTACTTAAACTACGAACTATTTCTAACAATGATACACTAATTTATAATTATTTATATACGGTTTAACAGTAATGATTTATATGCTTATACACTCTATTTATTTACACTGGATTAATCATCAATTATTTATGTGGCTATTTATTTTATACACGTCTATTTATGTAGCAGCTTGCGCCTTTCGAGCTCTATTCGAACTGAACTCTAATTTTTGCTGACACGTATTTATATATCACGAAGGAGTCATTCCTAGAAACATCCAGACCTTGCTCGATTAATCCAGCGACGCTGACATGTTCTCGCGCAAGGTCGTTCTGGAATGTTCTGGAATGTTCTGATGCTATCCGGCCTGAAGGTCGTTATACCTTCTGTAGTGATCTGGAATGTTCTTTATGACCTTATTTGGTGCCATATTAAATTAAAGCGGAGCTCGAAAAACAGCAAGAACAAACGGCGGCGTTTGGCAGCTCTATTTGTTTGTGAACAGAAATGCCTGGAGGCTGGACCAGCATTTCTGTTGGTTGCACTAGTTCTTTATCCTTAATTTTTTAAGCACATTAATGAGACTGCATTTATGTTTTAAGCCAATGTAGTCAATGGCACTTAAAGGAATGATGATGTTGCTACCCCAGGACGCAGCCTCACGTCTTATGAATTATGGCTTAGAAAAGGGCAGCAACGTAGCGATTGAATCAAACATTAAATGTCGATTGTTTTATTACGAAAATAAACGATCTATTTATACAAAATAACTGCTTAGATACTAAGTAAAAACATTTTAGAGTGCAAAGGTATAGTTCACTAGAACGATTCTAAAACTGCAAAATAAGTAGTAAGCAATTATAGTTCCGCGTTGTCTGCGAGTTCATGCGATGAACTTGAAGTTCTAAGTCGTAATATAATATGCTTACTGTTATGATAGCGGTCTTTAAACCGACTGATTATGAAAGCAAAACTGGCTTTTAAAATGTGAACCAAATTTCGTAAATTTTGAATGAAATTTATATCTGTTTAATTCAAAATTAAACAGTTTGTGTAGAATTCGAAAATTTGCAAAATAAAGCTTTTCCGTATGTCGCGGTGTCGCATTAAGTTATCCAAGACACAGAAATTCGAATATGGCGACCGTACCAGGTCGATGGGGTCAGATAAATTTTATTTATTATTCAATTTAATGCCTTCGAGTGTTATAGCACTTGCTTCTATAGTAATATAGTTAAAAATATTGCTTTATGACCCTATTAGGTGCCATATTAAATTAAAGCGGAGCTGGGAAAGCAGCAAGAGTAAACGGCGGCGTTTGGCAGCTCTATTTGTTTGTGTAGAATTCGCAAATTGGCAATATAGAGCTTTTTCGTATGTCGCGGTGTCGCATTAAGTATTCGAAGACACAGCAATTCGAATATGGTGACCGTACCATGTCGATGGGGTTAGATAAATTTTACTAATTATTCAATTTAATGCCTGCGAGTGTTATAGCTCCTGATTCTACAGTACTATATCGTAGTTAAAAATATTGCTTTATTACCATATTAGGTGCCATATTAAATTAAAGCGAAGCTCAGAAAGCAGCAAGAGCAAACGGCGGCGTTTGGCAGCTCTATTTGTTTGTGTAGAATTCGCAAATTGGCAAAATAAAGCTTTTCCGTATGTCGCGGTGTCGCATTAAGTATTTTAAGACACAGCAATTCGTATATGGCGACCGTACCATTTCGATGGGGTTAGAAAATTTTTATTAATTAATCAATTTACTGCCTGCGAGTGTTATAGCTTCTGTTTCTATAGTAATCTAGTTAAAAATATGGCTTTATGTTTTTATTAGGTGCCATATTAAATTAAAGCGAAGCTCGGAAAGCAGCAAGAGCAAACGGCGGCGTTTGGCAGCTCTACTTGTTTGTGCAGAATTTGAAATTACCAAAATTAAGCTTTTTCGTATGTCGCGGTGCCGCATTAAGTATTCCAAGTCACAGCAATTCTAATATGGCGACCGTACCATGGTTATGGGGTTAGATAAAGTTTATATATTATTCAACTTAATGCCTTCGAGTGTTATAGCTCCTGCTTCTATAGTAATTAGTTAAAAATATTGCTTTATGGCCTTATTAGGTGCCATATTAAATTAAATCAAAGCTTGGAAATCAGCAAGAGCAAACGGCGGCGTTTGGCAGCTCTATTTGTTTGTGTAGAATTAGCAAATTAGCAAAATTAAGCTTTTTCGTATGTCGCGGTGTCGCATTAAGAATTCCAATACACTGCAATTTGAATATGACGACCGTACCATGACGATGGGGTTACATAAATTTTATTAATTAATTAATTTAATGCCTGCGAGTGTTATAGCTTCTGTTTCTGTAGTAATCTAGTTAAAAATATTGCTTTATGTTTTTATTAGGTGCCATATTAAATTAAAGCGAAGCTCGGAAAGCAGCAAGAGCAAACGGCGGCGTTTGGCAGCTCTATTTGTTTAAGTAGAATTCGCAAATTGGCAAAATAAAGGTTTTTCGTATGTCGCGGTGTCGCATTAAGTATTCTAAGCACAGCAATTCGTATATGGCGACCGTACCATTTCAATGGGGTTAGAAATGTTTTATTAATTAATCAATTTACTGCCTGCGAGTGTTATAGCTTCTGTTTCTATAGTAATCTAGTTAAAAATATGGCTTTATGTTTTTATTAGGTGCCATATTAAATTAAAGCGAAGCTCGGAAAGCAGCAAGAGCAAACGGCGGCGTTTGGCAGCTCTACTTGTTTGTGCAGAATTTGAAATTACTAAAATTAAGCTTTTTCGTATGTCGCGGTGCCGCATTAAGTATTCCAAGTCACAGCAATTCTAATATGGCGACCGTACCATGTTTATGGGGTTAGATAAAGTTTATATATTATTCAATTTAATGCCTTCGAGTGTTATAACTCCTGCTTCTATAGTAATTAGTTAAAAATATTGCTTTATGACCTTGTTAGGTGCCATATTAAATTAAATCAAATCTTGGAATACAGCAAGAGGAAACGGCGGCGTTTGGCAGCTCTATTTGTTTGTGTAGAATTCGCAATTTGGCAAAATCAAGCTTTTCCGTATGTCGCGGTGTCTCATTAAGTATTCCAATACACTGCAATTTGAATATGGCAACCGTACCATGTCGATGGAGTTACATAAATTTTATTAATTAATCAATTTAATGCCTGCGAGTGTTATACTCCTGCTTCTATAGTAATATAGTTAAAAATATTGATTTATGACCTTATTAGGTGCCATATTAAATAAAATCAAATCTTGGAAAACAGCAAGAGGAAACGGCGGCGTTTGGCAGCTCTATTTGTTTGTGTAGAATTAGCAAATTGGCAAAATCAACCTTTTCCGTATGTCGCGGTGTTGCATTAAGTATTCCAATACACTGCAATTTGATTATGGCAACCGTACCATGTCGATGGAGTTACATAAATTTTATTAATTAATCAATTTAATGCCTGCGAGTGTTATACTCCTGTTTCTATAGTAATATAGTTAAAAATATTGCTTTATGACCTTATTAGGTGCCATATTAAATTAAATCAAAGCTTGGAAAGCAGCAAGAGGAAACGCAGGCGTTTGACAGCTCTATTTGGTTGTTTAGAATTCGCAAATTGGCAAAATAAAGTTTTTCCGTATGTCGCGGTGTCGCATTAAGTATTCTAAGACAATGCAGTTCGAATATGGCGACCGTACCATGTCGATGGGGTTACATAAATTTTATTAATTAATCAATTTAATGGCTGCAAGTGTTATAACTCCTGCTTCTATAGTAATCTAGTTAAAAATATTGCCTTATGATTCAATTAGGTGCCATATTAAATTAAAGCAAAGCTCAGAAAGCAGCAAGAGGAAACGGCGGCTTTTGGCAACTCTATTTGTTTGTGTAGAATTCGCAATTTGGCAAAATAAAGCTTTTCTGTATGTCGCGGTGCACATTAAGTAGTCCAAGACACAGCAATTCAAATATGGCTACCGTATCATGTCGATGGGTTATGATAACGTTTATTAATTATTCAATTTAATGGCTGCGAGTATTATAGCTATTACTTCTACAGTAATCTAGTTAAAACTATTGCTTTATAATCTTATTAATCTTATTAGTTGCAATATTAAATTAAAGCAAAGCTCGGAAAGCAGCAAGAGCAAACGGCGGCGTTTGGCAGTTCTATTGGTTTCTGTAGAATTCCCAATTTGGCTAAATAAAGCTTTTCCGTATGTCGCGGTGTCGCATTAAGTATTCTAAGACACAGCAATTAGTATATGGCGACCGTACATTGCGATGGGGTTACATAAATTTTATTAATTAATCAATTTAATGCCTGCGAGTGTTATACTCCTGCTTCTATAGTAATATAGTTAAAAATATTGATTTATGACCTTATTAGGTGCCATATTAAATAAAATCAAATCTTGGAAAACAGCGAGAGGAAACGGCGGCGTTTGGCAGCTCTATTTGTTTGTGTAGAATTAGCAAATTGGCAAAATCAACCTTTTCCGTATGTCGCGGTGTTGCATTAAGTATTCCAATACACTGCAATTTGAATATGGCAACCGTACCATGTCGATGGAGTTACATAAATTTTATTAATTAATCAATTTAATGGCTGCGAGTATTATAGCTATTACTTCTACAGTAATCTAGTTAAAACTATTGCTTTATAATCTTATTAGTTGCAATATTAAATTAACGCAAAGCTCGGAAAGCAGCAAGAGCAAACGGCGGCGTTTGGCAGCTCTATTTGTTTTTGTAGAATTCGCAAATTGGCAAAATAAAGGTTTTTCGTATGTCGCGGTGTCGCATTAAGTTTTCTAAGCACAGCAATTCGTATATGGCGACCGTACCATGTCGATGGGGTTAGATAAATTTTATTTATTATTCAATTTAATGCCTTCAAGTGTTATAGGTCCTGCTTCTATAGTAATATAGTTAAAAATATGGCTCTTTGATTTTATTAGGTGCCATACTAAATTAAAGCGAATCTCGGAAAGCAGCAAGAGCAAACGGTGGCGTTTGCAGCTCTATTTGTTTTTGTAGAATTCGCAAATTGGCAAAATAAAGCTTTTCCGTATGTCGCGGTGTCGCATTAAGTATTCTAAGACACAGCAATTCGTATTTGGCGACCGTACCATGTCGATGGGGTTTGATAAATTTTATTTATTATTCAATTTAATGCCTTCAATTGCTATAGCTCCTGCTTCTATAGTAATATAGTTATAATATTGCTTTTTGATTTTATTAGGTGCCATATTAAATTAAAGCGAATCTCGGAAAGCAGCAAGAGCAAACGGCGGCGTTTGGCAGCTCTATTTGTTTGTGTAGAATTCGCAAATTGGCAAAATCAAGCTTTTCCGTATGTCGCGGTGTCGCATTAAGTATTCCAATACACTGCAATTTGAATATGGCAACCGTACCATGTCGATGGAGTTACATAAATTTTATTAATTAATCAATTTAATGCCTGCGAGTGTTATACTCCTGCTTCTATAGTAATATAGTTAAAAATATTGATTTATGACCTTATTAGGTGCCATATTAAATAAAATCAAATCTTGGAAAACAGCAAGAGGAAACGGCGGCGTTTGGCAGCTCTATTTGTTTGTGTAGAATTAGCAAATTGGCAAAATCAACCTTTTCCGTATGTCGCGGTGTTGCATTAAGTATTCCAATACACTGCAATTTGAATATGGCAACCGTACCATGTCGATGGAGTTACATAAATTTTATTAATTAATCAATTTAATGTCTGCGAGTGTTATACTCCTGCTTCTATAGTAATATAGTTAAAAATATTGCTTTATGACCTTATTAGGTGCCATATTAAATTAAATCAAAGCTTGGAAAGCAGCAAGAGGAAACGCAGGCGTTTGGCAGCTCTATTTGGTTGCTTAGAATTCGCAAATTGGCAAAATAAAGTTTTTCCGTATGTCGCGGTGTCGCATTAAGTATTCTAAGACAATGCAGTTCGAATATGGCGACCGTACCATGTCGATGGGGTTACATAAATTTTATTAATTAATCAATTTAATGGCTGCAAGTGTTATAGCTCCTGCTTCTATAGTAATCTAGTTAAAAATATTGCCTTATGATCCTATTAGGTGCCATATTAAATTAAAGCAAAGCTCAGAAAGCAGCAACAGGAAACGGCGGCGTTTGGCAACTCTATTTGTTTGTGTAGAATTCGCAATTTGGCAAAATAAAGCTTTTCTGTATGTCGCGGTGCACATTAAGTAGTCCAAGACACAGCAATTCAAATATGGCTACCGTATCATGTCGATGGGTTATGATAACGTTTATTAATTATTCAATTTAATGGCTGCGAGTATTATAGCTATTACTTCTACAGTAATCTAGTTAAAACTATTGCTTTATAACCTTATTAGTTGCAATATTAAATTAAAGCAAAGCTCGGAAAGCAGCAAGAGCAAACGGCGGCGTTTGGCAGTTCTATTGGTTTCTGTAGAATTCCCAATTTGGCTAAATAAAGCATTTCCGTATGTCGCGGTGTCGCATTAAGTATTCTAAGACACAGCAATTAGTATATGGCGACCGTACCATTGCGATTGGGTTTGAAATTTTTTATTAATTAATCAATTTAATGCCTGCGAGTGTTATAGCTTCTGTTTCTATAGTAATCTAGTTAAAAATATGGCTTTATGTTTTTATTAGGTGCCATATTAAATGAAAGCGAAGCTCGGAAAGCAGCAAGAGCAAACGGCGGCGTTTGGCAGCTCTAATTGTTTGTGCAGAATTTGAAATTAGCAAAATTAAGCTTTTTCGTATGTCGCGGTGCCGCATTAAGTATTCCAAGTCACAGAAATTCTAATATGGCGACCGTACCATGGCTATGGGGTTAGATAAAGTTTATATATTATTCAATTTAATGCCTTCGAGTGTTATAGCTCCTGCTTCTATAGTAATTAGTTAAAAATATTCCTTTGTGGCCTTATTAGGTGCCATATTAAATTAAATCAAAGCTTGGAAATCAGCAAGAGCAAACGGCGGCGTTGGCAGCTCTATTTGTTTATGTAGAATTCGCAAATTGTCAAAATCAAGCTTTTCCGTATGTCGCGGTGTCGCATTAAGAATTCCAATACACTGCAATTTGAATATGACGACCGTACCATGTCGATGGGGTTACATAAATTTTATTAATTAATCAATTTAATGCCTGCGAGTGTTATAGCTTCTGTTTCTATAGTAATCTAGTTAAAAAAATTGCTTTATGTTTTTATTAGGTGCCATATTAAATTAAAGCGAAGCTTGGAAAGCAGCAAGAGCAAACGGCGGCGTTTGGCAGCTCTATTTGTTTGTGTAGAATTCGCAAATTGGCAAAATAAAGCTTTTCCGTATGTCGCGGTGTCGCATTAAGTATTTTAAGACGCAGCAATTCGTATATGGCGACCGTACCATTTCGATGGGGTTAGAAATTTTTTATTAATTAATCAATTTACTGCCTGCGAGTGTTATAGCTCCTGCTTCTATAGTAATATAGTTATAATATTGCTTTTTGATTTTATTAGGTGCCATATTAAATTAAAGCGAATCTCGGAAAGCAGCAAGAGCAAACGGCGGCGTTTGGCAGCTCTATTTGTTTGTGTAGAATTCGCAAATTGGCAAAATCAAGCTTTTCCGTATGTCGCGGTGTCGCATTAAGTATTCTAAGACACAGCAATTCGTATATGGCGACCGTACCATGTCGATGGGGTTTGATAAATTTTATTTATTATTCAATTTAATGCCTTCAATTGCTATAGCTCCTGCTTCTATAGTAATATAGTTATAATATTGCTTTTTGATTTTATTAGGTGCCATATTAAATTAAAGCGAATCTCGGAAAGCAGCAAGAGCAAACGGCGGCGTTTGGCAGCTCTATTTGTTTGTGTAGAATTCGCAAATTGGCAAAATCAAGCTTTTCCGTATGTCGCGGTGTCGCATTAAGTATTCCAATACACTGCAATTTGAATATGGCAACCGTACCATGTCGATGGAGTTACATAAATTTTATTAATTAATCAATTTAATGCCTGCGAGTGTTATACTCCTGCTTCTATAGTAATATAGTTAAAAATATTGATTTATGACCTTATTAGGTGCCATATTAAATAAAATCAAATCTTGGAAAACAGCAAGAGGAAACGGCGGCGTTTGTCAGCTCTAGTTGTTTTTGAAGAATTCGCAAATTGGAAAAATAAAGCTTTTCCGTATGTCGCGGTGTCGCATTAAGTATTCTAAGACACAGCAATTCGTATTAGGCTACCGTACCATGTCGATGGGGTTTGATAAATTTTATTTATTATTCGATTTAATGCCTTCAATTGCGATAGCTCTTGCTTCTATAGTAATATAGTTATAATATTGCTTTTTGATTTTATTAGGTGCCATACTAAATTAAAGCGAAGCTCGGAAAGCAGCAAGAGCAAACGGCTACGTTTGGCAGCTCTATTTGTTTTTGTAGAATTCGCAAATTGGCAAAATAAAGCTTTTCCGTATGTCGCGGTGTCGCATTAAGTATTCTAAGACACAGCAATTCGTATATGGCGACCGTACCATGTCGATGGGGTTAGATAAATTTTATTTATTATTCAATTTAATGCCTTCAATTGTTATAGGTCCTGCTTCTATAGTAATATAGTTAAAAATATTGCTCTTTGATTTTATTAGGTGCCATACTAAATTAAAGCGAATCTCGGAAAGCAGCAAGAGCAAACGGCGGCGTTTGGCAGCTCTATTTGTTTGTGTAGAATTCGCAAATTGGCAAAATCAAGCTTTTCCGTATGTCGCGGTGTCGCATTAAGTATTCCAATACACTGCAATTTGAATATGGCAACCGTACCATGTCGATGGAGTTACATAAATTTTATTAATTAATCAATTTAATGCCTGCGAGTGTTATACTCCTGCGTCTATAGTAATATAGTTTAAAATATTGATTTATGACCTTATTAGGTGCCATATTAAATAAAATCAAATCTTGGAAAACAGCAAGAGGAAACGGCGGCGTTTGGCAGCTCTATTTGTTTGTGTAGAATTAGCAAATTGGCAAAATCAACCTTTTCCGTATGTCGCGGTGTTGCATTAAGTATTCCAATACACTGCAATTTGAATATGGCAACCGTACCATGTCGATGGAGTTACATAAATTTTATTAATTAATCAATTTAATGCCTGCGAGTGTTATACTCCTGCTTCTATAGTAATATAGTTAAAAATATTGCTTTATGACCTTATTAGGTGCCATATTAAATTAAATCAAAGCTTGGAAAGCAGCAAGAGGAAACGCAGGCGTTTGGCAGCTCTATTTGGTTGTTTAGAATTAGCAAATTGGCAAAATAAAGTTTTTCCGTATGTCGCTGTGTCGCATTAAGTAATCTAAGACAATGCAGTTCGAATATGGCGACCGTAGCATGTCGATGGGGTTACATAAATGTTATTAATTAATCAATTTAATGGCTGCAAGTGTTATAGCTCCTGCTTCTATAGTAATCTAGTTAAAAATATTGCCTTATGATCCTATTAGGTGCCATATTAAATTAAAGCAAAGCTCAGAAAGCAGCAAGAGGAAACGGCGGCGTTTGGCAACTCTATTTGTTTGTGTAGAATTCGCAATTTGGCAAAATAAAGCTTTTCTGTATGTCGCGGTGCACATTAAGTAGTCCAAGACACAGCAATTCAAATATGGCTACCGTATCATGTCGATGGGTTATGATAACGTTTATTAATTATTCAATTTAATGGCTGCGAGTATTATAGCTATTACTTCTACAGTAATCTAGTTAAAACTATTGCTTTATAACCTTATTAGTTGCAATATTAAATTAAAGCAGAGCTCGGAAAGCAGCAAGAGCAAACGGCGGCGTTTGGCAGTTCTATTGGTTTCTGTAGAATTCCCAATTTGGCTAAATAAAGCTTTTCCGTATGTCGCGGTGTCGCATTAAGTATTCTAAGACACAGCAATTAGTATATGGCGACCGTACCATTGCGATGGGGTTTGAATTTTTTTATTAATTAATCAATTTAATGCCTGCGAGTGTTATAGCTTCTGTTTCTATAGTAATCTAGTTAAAAATATGGCTTTATGTTTTTATTAGGTGCCATATTAAATTAAAGCGAAGCACGGAAAGCAGCAAGAGCAAACGGCGGCGTTTGGCAGATCTATTTGTTTTTGTAGAATTCGCAAATTGGCAAAATAAAGCTTTTTCGTATGTCGCGGTGTCGCATTAAGTATTCTAAGACACAGCAATTCGTATTTGGCGACCGTACCATGTCGATGGGGTTTGATAAATTTTATTTATTATTCAATTTAATGCCTTCAATTGCTATAGCTCCTGCTTCTATAGTAATATAGTTATAATATTGCTTTTTGATTTTATTAGGTGCCATAATAAATTAAAGCGAAGCTCGGAAAGCAGCAAGAGCATACGGCGGCGTTTGGCAGCTGTATTTGTTTTTGTTGAATTCGCAAATTGGCAAAATAAAGCTTTTCCGTATGTCGCGGTGTCGCATTAAGTATTCTAAGACACAGCAATTCGTATTAGGCTACCGGACCATGTCGATGGGGTTTGATAAATTTTATTTATTATTCGATTTAATGCCTTCAATTGCGATAGCTCTTGCTTCTATAGTAATATAGTTATAATATTGCTTTTTGATTTTATTAGGTGCCATACTAAATTAAAGCGAAGCTCGGAAAGCAGGAAGAGCAAACGGCGGCGTTTGGCAGCTCTATTTGTTTTTGTAGAATTCGCAAATTGGCAAAATAAAGCTTTTCCGTATGTCGCGGTGTCGCATTAAGTATTCTAAGACACAGCAATTCGTATATGGCGACCGTACCATGTCGATGGGGTTGATAAATTTTTTTAATAAAGCTTTTCCGTATGTCGCGGTGTCGCATTAAGTATTCTAATACACAGCAATTCGGATATGGCAACCGTACCATGTCGATGGGGTTAGATAAATTCTATTAATTAATCAATTTAATGGCTGCGAGTGTTATAGCTCCTGCGTCTATAGAAATCTAGTTACAAATATTGCTTTATGGTCCTATTAGGCGCCATATTAAATTAAAGCGAAGCTCGGAAAGCAGCAAGAGCAAACGGCGGCGTTTGGCAGCTCTATTTGTTTTTGTAGAATTCGCAAATTGGCAAAATAAAGGTTTTCCGTATGTCGCGGTGTCGCATTAAGTATTCTAAGCACAGCAATTCGTATATGGCGACCGTACCATGTCGATGGGGTTAGATAAATTTTATTTATTATTCAATTTAATGCCTTCAAGTGTTATAGGTCCTGCTTCTATAGTAATATAGTTAAAAATATTGCTCTTTGATTTTATTAGGTGCCATACTAAATTAAAGCGAATCTCGGAAAACAGCAAGAGCAAACGGCGGCGTTTGGCAGCTCTATTTGTTTTTGTAGAATTCGCAAATTGGCAAAATAAAGCTTTTCCGTATGTCGCGGTGTCGCATTAAGAATTCTAAGACTCAGCAATTCGTATTTGACGACCGTACCATGTCGATGGGGTTTGACAAATTTTATTTATTATTCAATTTAACGCCTTCAATTGCTATAGCTCCTGCTTCTATAGTAATATAGTTATAATATTGCTATTTGATTTTATTAGGTGCCATACTAAATAAAAGCGAAGCTCGGAAAGCAGCAAGAGCATACGGCGGCGTTTGGCAGCTCCATTTGTTTTCGAAGAATTCGCAAATTGGAAAAATAAAACTTTTCCGTATGTCGCGGTGTCGCATTAAGTATTCTATGACACAGCAATTCGGATATGGCGACCGTAGCATGTCGATGGGGTTAGATAAATTTTATTTATTATTCAATTTAATGCCTTCAAGTGTTATAGCTCCTGCTTCTATAGTTATATAGTTATAATATTGCTTTTTGATTTTATTAGGTGCCATACTAAATTAAAGCGAAGCTCGGAAAGCAGCAAAAGCAAACGGCGGCGTTTGGCAGCTCTAGTTGTTTTCGAAGAATTCGCAAATTGGAAAAATAAAACTTTTCCGTATGTCGCGGTGTCGCATTAAGTATTCTATGACACAGCAATTCGGATATGGCGACCGTAGCATGTCGATGGGGTTAGATAAATTTTATTTATTATTCAATTTAATGCCTTCAAGTGTTATAGCTCCTGCTTCTATAGTTATGTAGTTATAATATTGCTTTTTGGTTTTATTAGGTGCCATACTAAATTAAAGCGAAGTTCGGAAAGCAGCAAAAGCAAACAGCGGCGTTTGGCAGCTCTATTTGTTTTTGTAGAATTCGCAAATTGGCAAAATAAAGCTTTTCCGTATGTCGCGGTGTCGCATTAAGTATTCTAAGAAACAGCAATTCGTATTAGGCCACCGTACCATGTCGATGGGGTTTGATAAATTTTATTTATTATTCAATTTAATGCCTTCAATTGCTATAGCTCCTGCTTCTATAGCAATATAGTTATAATATTGCTTTTTGATTTTATTAGGTGCCATACTAAATTAAATCGAAGCTCGGAAAGCAGCAAGAGCATACGGCGGCGTTTGGCAGCTCCATTTGTTTTTGTAGAATTCGCAAAACGGCAAAATAAAGCTTTTCCGTATGTCGCGGTGTCGCATTAAGTATTCTAAGACACAGCAATTCGTATATGGCGACCGTACCATGTCGATGGGGTTGATAAATTTTATTAATAAAGCTTTTCCGTATGTCGCGGTGTCGCATTAAGTATTCTAATACACAGCAATTCGGATATGGCGACCGTACCATGTCGATGGGGTTAGATAAATTTTATTTATTATTCAATTTAATGCCTTCAAGTGTTATAGGTCCTGCTTCTATAGTAATATAGTTAAAAATATTGCTCTTTGATTTTATTAGGTGCCATACTAAATTAAAGCGAATCTCGGAAAGCAGCAAGAGCAAACGGCGGCGTTTGGCAGCTCTATTTGTTTTAGTAGAATTCGCAGATTGTCAAAATAATGCTTTTCCGTATGTCGCGGTGTCGCATTAAGTATTCTAAGACACAGCAATTCGTATTTGGCGACCGTACCATGTCGATGGGGTTTGATAAATTTTATTTATTATTCAATTTAACGCCTTCAAGTGTTATAGCTCTTGCTTCTATAGTTATATAGTTATAATATTGCTTTTTGATTTTATTAGGTGCCATACTAAATTAAAGCGAAGCTCGGAAAGCAGCAAAAGCAAACGGCGGCGTTTGGCAGCTCTATTTGTTTTTGTAGAATTCGCAAATTGGCAAAATAAAGCTTTTCCGTATCTCGCGGTGTCGCATTAAGTATTCTAAGACACAGCAATTCGTATATGGCGACCGTACCATGTCGATGGGGTTAGATAAATTCTATTAATTAATCAATTTAATGGCTGCGAGTGTTATAGCTCCTGCGTCTATAGAAATCTAGTTACAAATATTGCTTTATGATCCTAATAGGCGCCATATTAAATTAAAGCGAAGCTCGGAAAGCAGCAAGAGCAAACGGCGGCGTTTGGCAGCTCTATTTGTTTTTGTAGAATTCGCAAATTGGCAAAATAAAGGTTTTCCGTATGTCGCAGTGTCGCATTAAGTATTCTAAGCACAGCAATTCGTATATGGCGACCGTAGTATGTCGATGGGGTTAGATAAATTTTATTTATTATTCAATTTAATGCCTTCATGTGTTATAGCTCCTGCTTCTATAGTTATATAGTTATAATATTGCTTTTTGATTTTATTAGGTGCCATACTAAATTAAAGCGAAGTTCGGAAAGCAGCAAAAGCAAACAGCGGCGTTTGGCAGCTCTATTTGTTTTTGTAGAATTCGCAAATTGGCAAAATAAAGCTTTTCCATATGTCGCGGTGTCGCATTAAGTATTCTAAGAAACAGCAATTCGTATTAGGCCACCGTACCGTGTCGATGGGGTTTGATAAATTTTATTTATTATTCAATTTAATGCCTTCAATTGCTATAGCTCCTGCTTCTATAGCAATATAGTTATAATATTGCTTTTTGATTTTATTAGGTGCCATACTAAATTAAATCGAAGCTCGGAAAGCAGCAAGAGCATACGGCGGCGTTTGGCAGCTCCATTTGTTTTTGTAGAATTCGCAAAACGGCAAAATAAAGCTTTTCCGTATGTCGCGCTGTCGCATTAAGTATTCTAAGACACAGCAATTCGTATATGGCGACCGTACCATGTCGATGGGGTTGATAAATTTTATTAATAAAGCTTTTCCGTATGTCGCGGTGTCGCATTAAGTATTCTAATACACAGCAATTCGGATATGGCGACCGTACCATGTCG
This sequence comes from Agriotes lineatus, assembly GCA_940337035.1. NCBI lineage: Eukaryota > Metazoa > Arthropoda > Insecta > Coleoptera > Elateridae > Agriotes > Agriotes lineatus. The sequence goes on along the minus strand of CALNHX010001264.1, from coordinate 120,760 downwards.
ATGGGGTTAGATAAATTTTATTTATTATTCAATTTAATGCCTTCAAGTGTTATAGGTCCTGCTTCTATAGTAATATAGTTAAAAATATTGCTCTTTGATTTTATTAGGTGCCATACTAAATTAAAGCGAATCTCGGGAAGCAGCAAGAGCAAACGGCGGCGTTTGGCAGCTCTATTTGTTTTAGTAGAATTCGCAAATTGGCAAAATAATGCTTTTCCGTATGTCGCGGTGTCGCATTAAGTATTCTAAGACACAGCAATTCGTATTTGGCGACCGTACCATGTCGATGGGGTTTGATAAATTTTATTTATTATTCAATTTAACGCCTTCAAGTGTTATAGCTCTTGCTTCTATAGTTATATAGTTATAATATTGCTTTTTGATTTTATTAGGTGCCATACTAAATTAAAGCGAAGCTCGGAAAGCAGCAAAAGCAAACGGCGGCGTTTGGCAGCTCTATTTGTTTTTGTAGAATTCGCAAATTGGCAAAATAAAGCTTTTCCGTATCTCGCGGTGTCGCATTAAGTATTCTAAGACACAGCAATTCGTATATGGCGACCGTACCATGTCGATGGGGTTAGATAAATGTTATTTATTATTCAATTTAATGCTTTCAAGTGTTATAGGTCCTGCTTCTATAGTAATATAGTTAAAAATATTGCTCTTTGATTTTATTAGGTGCCATACTAAATTGAAGCGAATCTCGGAAAGCAGCAAGAGCAAACGGCGGCGTTTGGCAGCTCTATTTGTTTTTGTAGAATTTGCAAATTGGTAAAATCAAGCTTTTCCGTATGTCGCGGTGTCGCATTAAGTATTCTAAGAAACAGCAATTCGTATTAGGCCACCGTACCATGTCGATGGGGTTTGATAAATTTTATTTATTATTCAATTTAATGCCTTCAATTGCTATAGCTCCTGCTTCTATAGTAATATGGTTATAATATTGCTTTTTGATTTTATTAGGTGCCATACTAAATTAAAGCGAATCTCGGAAAGCAGCAAGAGCAAACGGCGGTGTTTGGCAGCTCTATTTGTTTTAGTAGAATTCGCAAATTGGCAAAATAATGCTTTTCCGTATGTCGCGGTGTCACATTAAGTATTCTAAGACACAGCAATTCGTATTTGGCGACCGTACCATGCCGATGGGGTTTGATAAATTTTATTTATTATTCAATTTAACGCCTTCAAGTGTTATAGCTCCTGCTTCTATAGTTATATAGTTATAATATTGCTCTTTGATTTTATTAGGTGCCATACTAAATTAAAGCGAAGCTCGGAAAGCAGCAAAAGCAAACGGCGGCGTTTGGCAGCTCTATTTGTTTTTGTAGAATTCGCAAATTGGCAAAATAAAGCTTTTCCGTATGTCGCGGTGTCGCATTAAGTATTCTAAGACACAGCAATTCGTATATGGCGACCGTACCATGTCGATGGGGTTAGATAAATTTTATTTATTATTCAATTTAATGCCTTCAAGTGTTATAGGTCCTGCTTCTATAGTAATATAGTTATAATATTGCTTTTTGATTTTATTAGGTGCCATACTAAATTAAAGCGAAGCTCGGAAAGCAGCAAAAGCAAACGGCGCCGTTTGGCAGTTCTATTTGTTTTTGTAGAATTTGCAAATTGGCAAAATAAAGCTTTTCCGTATGTCGCGGTGTCGCATTAAGTATTCTATAACACAGCAATTCGTATATGGCGACCGTACCATGTCGATGGGGTTAGATAAATTTTATTTATTATTCAATTTAATGCCTTCAAGTGTTATAGCTCCTGCTTCTAGAATAATATAGTTATAATATTGCTTTTTGATTTTATTAGGTGCCATATTAAATTAAAGCGAAGCTCGGAAAGCAGCAAGAGCAAACGGCGGCGTTTGGCAGCTCTATGTGTTTTTGTAGAATTCGCAAATTGGCAAAATAAAGCTTTTCCGTATGTCGCGGTGTCGCATTAAGTATTCTATAACACAGCAATTCGTATATGGCGACCGTACCATGTTGATGGGGTTAGATAAATTATATTTATTATTCAATTCGCAAAACGGCAAAATACGGCTTTTTAGTATGTCGCGGTGTCGCATTAAGTATTCTAAGACACAGCAATTCGGATATGGCGACCGTACCATATCGATGGGGTTAGATAAATTTTATTAACAGATCAATTTAATGGCTGCGAGTGTTATAGCTCCTGCGTCTATAGTAATCTAGTTACAAATATAGCTTTATGATCTTATTAGCCGCCATATTAAATTAAATCAAAGCTTAGAAAGCAGCAAGAGCAAACGGCGGCGTTTGGCAGCTCTATTTGGTTGTGTAGAAATCGCAAATTGGCAAAATAAAGATTTTTCGTATGTCGTGGTTTCGCATTAAGTATTCTAGACACAGCAATTCGGATATGGCGATCGTACCATGTCGATGGGGTTTGATAAATTTTATTTATTATTCAATTTAATGCCTTCAATTGTTATAGGTCCTGCTTCTATAGTAATATAGTTGTAATATTGCTTTTTGATTTATTAGGTGCCATACTATATTAAAGCGAAGCTCGGAAAGCAGCAAGAGCAAACGGCGGCGTTTGGCAGCTGTATTTGTTTTTGTAGAATTCGCAAATTGGCAAAATAAAGCTTTTCCGTATGTCGCGGTGTCGCATTAAGTATTCTAAGCACAGCAATTCGTATATGGCGACCGTACCATGTCGATGGGGTTAGATAAATTTTATTTATTATTCAATTTATTGCCTTCAAGTGTTATAGCTCCTGCTTCTATAGTTATATAGTTATAATAGTGCTTTTTGATTTTATTAGGTGCCATACGAAAATAAAGCGAAGCTCGGAAAGCAGCAAAAGCAAACGGCGGCGTTTTGCAGCTCTATTTGTTTTTGTAGAATTCGCAAAGTGGCAAAATAAAGCTTTTCCGTATGTCGCGGTGTCGCATTAAGTATTCTAAGACACAGCAATTTGTATTTGGCCACCGTACCATGTCGATGAGGTTTGATAAATTTTATTTATTATTCAATTTAATGCCTTCAATTGCTATAGCTCCTGCTTCTATAGTAATATAGTTATAATATTGCTTTTTGATTTTATTAGGTGCCATACTAAATTAAAGCGAAGCTCGGAAAGCAGCAAGAGCAAACGGCGGCGTTTGGCAGCTCTATTTGTTTTTGTAGCATTCGCAAATTGGCAAAATAAAGCTTTTCCGTATGTCGCGGTGTCGCATTAAGTATTCTAAGACACAGCAATTCGTATTTGGCCACCGTACCATGTCGATGGGGTTTGATAAATTTTATTTATTATTCAATTTAATGCCTTCAATTGCTATAGCTCCTGCTTCTATAGTAATATAGTTATAATATTGCTTTTTGATTTTATTAGGTGCCATACTGAATTAAAGCGAAGCTCGGAAAGCAGCAAGAGCAAACGGCGGCGTTTGGCAGCTCTATTTGTTTTTGTAGAATTCGCAAATTGGCAAAATAAAGCTTTTCCGTATTTCGCTGTTTCGCATTTAGTATTCTAAGACACAACAATTCGTATATGGCGACCGTACCATGTGGATGGGGTTAGATAAATTTTATTTATTATTCAATTTTATACCTTCAAGTGTTATAGGTCCTGCTTCTATAGTAATATAGTTAAAAATATTGCTCTTTGGTTTTCTTAGGTGCCATACTAAATTGAAGCGAATCTCGGAAAGCAGCAAGAGCAAACGTCGGCGTTTGGCAGCTCTATTTGTTTTTGTAGAATTTGCAAATTGAAAAAATCAAGCTCTTCCGTATGTCGCGGTGTCGCATTAAGTATTCTAAGACACAGCAATTCGGATATGGCGACCGTACCATGTCGATGGGGTTAGATAAATTTTATTTATTATTCAATTTAATGCCTTCAATTGCTATAGCTCCTGCTTCTATAGTAATATAATTATAATATTGCTTTTTGATTTTATTAGGTGCCATACTAAATTAAAGCGAATCTCGGAAAGCAGCAAGAGCAAACGGCGGCGTTTGGCAGCTCTATTTGTTTTTGTAGAATTCGCAAATAGACAAAATAAAGCTTTTCCGTATGTCGCGGTGTCGCATTAAGTATTCTGAGACACAGCAATGCGTATTTGGCCACCGTACCATGTCGATGGGGTTTGATAATTTTTATTTATTATTTAATTTAATGCCTTCAATTGCTATAGCTCCGGCTTCTATAGTAATATAGTTATAATATTGCTTTTTGATTTTATTTGGTGCCATACTAAATTAAAGCGAAGCTCGGAAAGCAACAAGAACAAACGGCGGCGTTTGGCAGCTCTATTTGTTTTTGTAGAATTCGCAAATTGGCAAAATAAAGCTTTTCCGTATGTCGCGGTGTCGCATTTAGTATTCCAAGACACAGCAATTCGTATTTGGCGACCGTAGCATGTCGATGGGGTTTGATAAATTTTATTTATTATTCAATTTAATGCCTTCAAGTGTTATAGCTCCTGCTTCTATAGTTATATAGTTATAATAGTGCTTTTTGATTTTATTAGGTGCCATACGAAATTAAAGCGAAGCTCGGAAAGCAGCAAAAGCAAACGGCGGCGTTTTGCAGCTCTATTTGTTTTTGTAGAATTCGCAAATTGGCAAAATAAAGCTTTTCCGTATGTCGCGGTGTCGCATTAAGTATTCTAAGACACAGCAATTTGTATTTGGCCACCGTACCATGTCGATGAGGTTTGATAAATTTTATTTATTATTCAATTTAATGCCTTCAATTGCTATAGCTCCTGCTTCTATAGTAATATAGTTATAATATTGCTTTTTGATTTTATTAGGTGCCATACTAAATTAAAGCGAAGCTCGGAAAGCAGCAAGAGCAAACGGCGGCGTTTGGCAGATCTATTTGTTTTTGTAGCATTCGCAAATTGGCAAAATAAAGCTTTTCCGTATGTCGCGGTGTCGCATTAAGTATTCTAAGACACAGCAATTCGTATTTGGCCACCGTACCATGTCGATGGGGTTTGATAAATTTTATTTATTATTCAATTTATTGCCTTCAAGTGTTATAGCTCCTGCTTCTATAGTTATATAGTTATAATAGTGCTTTTTGATTTTATTAGGTGCCATACGAAAATAAAGCGAAGCTCGGAAAGCAGCAAAAGCAAACGGCGGCGTTTTGCAGCTCTATTTGTTTTTGTAGAATTCGCAAAGTGGCAAAATAAAGCTTTTCCGTATGTCGCGGTGTCGCATTAAGTATTCTAAGACACAGCAATTTGTATTTGGCCACCGTACCATGTCGATGAGGTTTGATAAATTTTATTTATTATTCAATTTAATGCCTTCAATTGCTATAGCTCCTGCTTCTATAGTAATATAGTTATAATATTGCTTTTTGATTTTATTAGGTGCCATACTAAATTAAAGCGAAGCTCGGAAAGCAGCAAGAGCAAACGGCGGCGTTTGGCAGCTCTATTTGTTTTTGTAGAATTCGCAAATTGGCAAAATAAAGCTTTTCCGTATTTCGCTGTTTCGCATTTAGTATTCTAAGGCACAACAATTCGTATATGGCGACCGTACCATGTGGATGGGGTTTGATAAATTTTATTTATTATTCAATTTAATGCCTTCAATTGCTATAGCTCCTGCTTCTATAGTAATATAGTTATAATATTGCTTTTTGATTTTATTAGGTGCCATACTGAATTAAAGCGAAGCTCGGAAAGCAGCAAGAGCAAACGGCGGCGTTTGGCAGCTCTATTTGTTTTTGTAGAATTCGCAAATTGGCAAAATAAAGCTTTTCCGTATGTCGCGGTGTCGCATTTAGTATTCCAAGACACAGCAATTCGTATTTGGCGACCGTAGCATGTCGATGGGGTTTGATAAATTTTATTTATTATTCAATTTAATGCCTTCAAGTGTTATAGCTCCTGCTTCTATAGTTATATAGTTATAATAGTGCTTTTTGATTTTATTAGGTGCCATACGAAATTAAAGCGAAGCTCGGAAAGCAGCAAAAGCAAACGGCGGCGTTTTGCAGCTCTATTTGTTTTTGTAGAATTCGCAAATTGGCAAAATAAAGCTTTTCCGTATGTCGCGGTGTCGCATTAAGTATTCTAAGACACAGCAATTTGTATTTGGCCACCGTACCATGTCGATAAGGTTTGATAAATTTTATTTATTATTCAATTTAATGCCTTCAATTGCTATAGCTCCTGCTTCTATAGTAATATAGTTATAATATTGCTTTTTGATTTTATTAGGTGCCATACTAAATTAAAGCGAAGCTCGGAAAGCAGCAGAGCAAACGGCGGCGTTTGGCAGATCTATTTGTTTTTGTAGAATTCGCAAATTGGCAAAATAAAGCTTTTCCGTATGTCGCGGTGTCGCATTAAGTATTCTAAGACACAGCAATTTGTATTTGGCCACCGTACCATGTCGATGAGGTTTGATAAATTTTATTTATTATTCAATTTAATGCCTTCAATTGCTATAGCTCCTGCTTCTATAGTAATATAGTTATAATATTGCTTTTTGATTTTATTAGGTGCCATACTAAATTAAAGCGAAGCTCGGAAAGCAGCAAGAGCAAACGGCGGCGTTTGGCAGCTCTATTTGTTTTTGTAGAATTCGCAAATTGGCAAAATAAAGCTTTTCCGTATGTCGCGGTGTCGCATTAAGTATTCTAAGACACAGCAATTTGTATTTGGCCACCGTACCATGTCGATGAGGTTTGATAAATTTTATTTATTATTCAATTTAATGCCTTCAATTGCTATAGCTCCTGCTTCTATAGTAATATAGTTATAATATTGCTTTTTGATTTTATTAGGTGCCATACTAAATTAAAGCGAAGCTCGGAAAGCAGCAAAAGCAAACGGCGGCGTTTTGCAGCTCTATTTGTTTTTGTAGAATTCGCAAATTGGCAAAATAAAGCTTTTCCGTATGTCGCGGTGTCGCATTAAGTATTCTAAGACACAGCAATTTGTATTTGGCCACCGTACCATGTCGATGAGGTTTGATAAATTTTATTTATTATTCAATTTAATGCCTTCAATTGCTATAGCTCCTGCTTCTATAGTAATATAGTTATAATATTGCTTTTTGATTTTATTAGGTGCCATACTAAATTAAAGCGAAGCTCGGAAAGCAGCAAGAGCAAACGGCGGCGTTTGGCAGCTCTATTTGTTTTTGTAGAATTCGCAAATTGGCAAAATAAAGCTTTTCCGTATTTCGCTGTTTCGCATTTAGTATTCTAAGACACAACAATTCGTATATGGCGACCGTACCATGTGGATGGGGTTTGAAAAATTTTATTTATTATTCAATTTAATGCCTTCAATTGCTATAGCTCCTGCTTCTATAGTAATATAGTTATAATATTGCTTTTTGATTTTATTAGGTGCCATACTAAATTAAGCGAAGCTCGGAAAGCAGCAAGAGCAAACGGCGGCGTTTGGCAGCTCTATTTGTTTTTGTAGAATTCGCAAATTGGCAAAATAAAGCTTTTCCGTATTTCGCTGTTTCGCATTTAGTATTCTAAGACACAACAATTCGTATATGGCGACCGTACCATGTGGATGGGGTTTGATAAATTTTATTTATTATTCAATTTAATGCCTTCAATTGCTATAGCTCCTGCTTCTATAGTAATATAGTTATAATATTGCTTTTTGATTTTATTAGGTGCCATACTGAATTAAAGCGAAGCTCGGAAAGCAGCAAGAGCAAACGGCGGCGTTTGGCAGCTCTATTTGTTTTTGTAGAATTCGCAAATTGGCAAAATAAAGCTTTTCCGTATGTCGCGGTGTCGCATTTAGTATTCCAAGACACAGCAATTCGTATTTGGCGACCGTAGCATGTCGATGGGGTTTGATAAATTTTATTTATTATTCAATTTAATGCCTTCAAGTGTTATAGCTCCTGCTTCTATAGTTATATAGTTATAATAGTGCTTTTTGATTTTATTAGGTGCCATACGAAATTAAAGCGAAGCTCGGAAAGCAGCAAAAGCAAACGGCGGCGTTTTGCAGCTCTATTTGTTTTTGTAGAATTCGCAAATTGGCAAAATAAAGCTTTTCCGTATGTCGCGGTGTCGCATTAAGTATTCTAAGACACAGCAATTTGTATTTGGCCACCGTACCATGTCGATGAGGTTTGATAAATTTTATTTATTATTCAATTTAATGCCTTCAATTGCTATAGCTCCTGCTTCTATAGTAATATAGTTATAATATTGCTTTTTGATTTTATTAGGTGCCATACTAAATTAAAGCGAAGCTCGGAAAGCAGCAAGAGCAAACGGCGGCGTTTGGCAGATCTATTTGTTTTTGTAGCATTCGCAAATTGGCAAAATAAAGCTTTTCCGTATGTCGCGGTGTCGCATTAAGTATTCTAAGACACAGCAATTCGTATTTGGCCACCGTACCATGTCGATGGGGTTTGATAAATTTTATTTATTATTCAATTTATTGCCTTCAAGTGTTATAGCTCCTGCTTCTATAGTTATATAGTTATAATAGTGCTTTTTGATTTTATTAGGTGCCATACGAAAATAAAGCGAAGCTCGGAAAGCAGCAAAAGCAAACGGCGGCGTTTTGCAGCTCTATTTGTTTTTGTAGAATTCGCAAAGTGGCAAAATAAAGCTTTTCCGTATGTCGCGGTGTCGCATTAAGTATTCTAAGACACAGCAATTTGTATTTGGCCACCGTACCATGTCGATGAGGTTTGATAAATTTTATTTATTATTCAATTTAATGCCTTCAATTGCTATAGCTCCTGCTTCTATAGTAATATAGTTATAATATTGCTTTTTGATTTTATTAGGTGCCATACTAAATTAAAGCGAAGCTCGGAAAGCAGCAAGAGCAAACGGCGGCGTTTGGCAGCTCTATTTGTTTTTGTAGAATTCGCAAATTGGCAAAATAAAGCTTTTCCGTATGTCGCGGTGTCGCATTAAGTATTCTAAGACACAGCAATTCGTATTTGGCCACCGTACCATGTCGATGGGGTTTGATAAATTTTATTTATTATTCAATTTAATGCCTTCAATTGCTATAGCTCCTGCTTCTATAGTAATATAGTTATAATATTGCTTTTTGATTTTATTAGGTGCCATACTGAATTAAAGCGAAGCTCGGAAAGCAGCAAGAGCAAACGGCGGCGTTTGGCAGCTCTATTTGTTTTTGTAGAATTCGCAAATTGGCAAAATAAAGCTTTTCCGTATTTCGCTGTTTCGCATTTAGTATTCTAAGACACAACAATTCGTATATGGCGACCGTACCATGTGGATGGGGTTAGATAAATTTTATTTATTATTCAATTTTATACCTTCAAGTGTTATAGGTCCTGCTTCTATAGTAATATAGTTAAAAATATTGCTCTTTGGTTTTCTTAGGTGCCATACTAAATTGAAGCGAATCTCGGAAAGCAGCAAGAGCAAACGTCGGCGTTTGGCAGCTCTATTTGTTTTTGTAGAATTTGCAAATTGAAAAAATCAAGCTCTTCCGTATGTCGCGGTGTCGCATTAAGTATTCTAAGACACAGCAATTCGGATATGGCGACCGTACCATGTCGATGGGGTTAGATAAATTTTATTTATTATTCAATTTAATGCCTTCAATTGCTATAGCTCCTGCTTCTATAGTAATATAATTATAATATTGCTTTTTGATTTTATTAGGTGCCATACTAAATTAAAGCGAATCTCGGAAAGCAGCAAGAGCAAACGGCGGCGTTTGGCAGCTCTATTTGTGTTTGTAGAATTCGCAAATTGGCAAAATAAAGCTTTTCCGTATGTCGCGGTGTCGCATTAAGTATTCCAAGACACAGCAATTCGTATTTGGCGACCGTAGCATGTCGATGGGGTTTGATAAATTTTATTTATTATTCAATTTAATGCCTTCAAGTGTTATAGCTTCTGCTTCTATAGTTATATAGTTATAATATTGCTTTTTGATTTTATTAGGTGCCATGCTAAATTAAAGTGAAGCTCGGAAAGCAGCAAGAGCAAACGGCGGCGTTTGGCAGCTCTATTTGTTTTTGTAGAATTCGCAAATAGACAAAATAAAGCTTTTCCGTATGTCGCGGTGTCGCATTAAGTATTCTGAGACACAGCAATGCGTATTTGGCCACCGTACCATGTCGATGGGGTTTGATAATTTTTATTTATTATTTAATTTAATGCCTTCAATTGCTATAGCTCCGGCTTCTATAGTAATATAGTTATAATATTGCTTTTTGATTTTATTTGGTGCCATACTAAATTAAAGCGAAGCTCGGAAAGCAACAAGAACAAACGGCGGCGTTTGGCAGCTCTATTTGTTTTTGTAGAATTCGCAAATTGGCAAAATAAAGCTTTTCCGTATGTCGCGGTGTCGCATTTAGTATTCCAAGACACAGCAATTCGTATTTGGCGACCGTAGCATGTCGATGGGGTTTGATAAATTTTATTTATTATTCAATTTAATGCCTTCAAGTGTTATAGCTCCTGCTTCTATAGTTATATAGTTATAATAGTGCTTTTTGATTTTATTAGGTGCCATACGAAATTAAAGCGAAGCTCGGAAAGCAGCAAAAGCAAACGGCGGCGTTTTGCAGCTCTATTTGTTTTTGTAGAATTCGCAAATTGGCAAAATAAAGCTTTTCCGTATGTCGCGGTGTCGCATTAAGTATTCTAAGACACAGCAATTTGTATTTGGCCACCGTACCATGTCGATGAGGTTTGATAAATTTTATTTATTATTCAATTTAATGCCTTCAATTGCTATAGCTCCTGCTTCTATAGTAATATAGTTATAATATTGCTTTTTGATTTTATTAGGTGCCATACTAAATTAAAGCGAAGCTCAGAAAGCAGCAAGAGCAAACGGCGGCGTTTGGCAGATCTATTTGTTTTTGTAGCATTCGCAAATTGGCAAAATAAAGCTTTTCCGTATGTCGCGGTGTCGCATTAAGTATTCTAAGACACAGCAATTCGTATTTGGTCACCGTACCATGTCGATGGGGTTTGATAAATTTTATTTATTATTCAATTTAATGCCTTCAATTGCTATAGCTCCTGCTTCTATAGTAATATAGTTATAATATTGCTTTTTGATTTTATTAGGTGCCATACTGAATTAAAGCGAAGCTCGGAAAGCAGCAAGAGCAAACGGCGGCGTTTGGCAGCTCTATTTGTTTTTGTAGAATTCGCAAATAGACAAAATAAAGCTTTTCCGTATGTCGCGGTGTCGCATTAAGTATTCTGAGACACAGCAATGCGTATTTGGCCACCGTACCATGTCGATGGGGTTTGATAATTTTTATTTATTATTTAATTTAATGCCTTCAATTGCTATAGCTTCGGCTTCTATAGTAATATAGTTATAATATTGCTTTTTGATTTTATTGGTGCCATACTAAATTAAAGCGAAGCTCGGAAAGCAACAAGAACAAACGGCGGCGTTTGGCAGCTCTATTTGTTTTTGTAGAATTCGCAAATTGGCAAAATAAAGCTTTTCCGTATGTCGCGGTGTCGCATTTAGTATTCCAAGACACAGCAATTCGTATTTGGCGACCGTAGCATGTCGATGGGGTTTGATAAATTTTATTTATTATTCAATTTAATGGCTTCAAGTGTTATAGCTCCTGCTTCTATAGTTATATAGTTATAATAGTGCTTTTTGATTTTATTAGGTGCCATACGAAATTAAAGCGAAGCTCGGAAAGCAGCAAAAGCAAACGGCGGCGTTTTGCAGCTCTATTTGTTTTTGTAGAATTCGCAAATTGGCAAAATAAAGCTTTTCCGTATGTCGCGGTGTCGCATTAAGTATTCTAAGACTCAGCAATTTGTATTTGGCCACCGTACCATGTCGATGAGGTTTGATAAATTTTATTTATTATTCAATTTAATGCCTTCAATTGCTATAGCTCCTGCTTCTATAGTAATATAGTTATAATATTGCTTTTTGATTTTATTAGGTGCCATACTAAATTAAAGCGAAGCTCGGAAAGCAGCAAGAGCAAACGGCGGCGTTTGGCAGATCTATTTGTTTTTGTAGCATTCGCAAATTGGCAAAATAAAGCTTTTCCGTATGTCGCGGTGTCGCATTAAGTATTCTAAGACACAGCAATTCGTATTTGGCCACCGTACCATGTCGATGGGGTTTGATAAATTTTATTTATTATTCAATTTAATGCCTTCAATTGCTATAGCTCCTGCTTCTATAGTAATATAGTTATAATATTTCTTTTTGATTTTATTAGGTGCCATACTGAATTAAAGCGAAGCTCGGAAAGCAGCAAGAGCAAACGGCGGCGTTTGGCAGCTCTATTTGTTTTTGTAGAATTCGCAAATTGGCAAAATAATGCTTTTCCGTATTTCGCTGTTTCGCATTTAGTATTCTAAGACACAACAATTCGTATTTGGCCACCGTACCATGTCGATGGGGTTTGATAAATTTTATTTATTATTCGATTTGATGCCTTCAATTGCGATAGCTCCTGCTTCTATAGTAATACAGTTATAATATTGCTTTTTGATTTTATTTGGTGCCATACTAAATTAAAGCGAAGCTCGGAAAGCAACAAGAACAAACGGCGGCGTTTGGCAGCTCTATTTGTTTTTGTAGAATTCGCAAATTGGCAAAATAAAGCTTTTCCGTATGTCGCGGTGTCGCATTTAGTATTCCAAGACACAGCAATTCGTATTTGGTGACCGTAGCATGTCGATGGGGTTTGATAAATTTTATTTATTATTCAATTTAATGCCTTCAAGTGTTATAGCTTCTGCTTCTATAGTTATATAGTTATAATATTGCTTTTTGATTTTATTAGGTGCCATGCTAAATTAAAGTGAAGCTCGGAAAGCAGCAAGAGCAAACTGCGGCGTTTGGCAGCTCTATTTGTTTTTGTAGAATTCGCAAATTGGCAAAATAAAGCTTTTCCGTATGTCGCGGTGTCGCATTAAGTATTCCAAGACACAGCAATTCGTATTTGGCCACCGTACCATGTCGATGGGGTTTGATAAATTTTATTTATTATTTAATTTAATGCCTTCAATTGCTATAGCTCCGGCTTCTATAGTAATATAGTTATAATATTGCTTTTTGATTTTATTAGGTGCCATACTAAATTAAAGCGAATCTCGGAAAGCAGCAAGAGCAAACGGCGGCGTTTGGCAGCTCTATTTGTTTTTGTAGAATTCGCAAATTGGCAAAATAAAGCTTTTCCGTATGTCGCGGTGTCGCATTAAGTATTCTAAGACACAGCAATTCGTATTTGGCGACCGTAGCATGTCGATGGGGTTTGATAAATTTTATTTATTTATCAATTTAACGCCTTCAATTGCTATAGCTCCGGCTTCTATAGTAATATAGTTATAATATTGCTTTTTGATTTTATTTGGTGCCAAACTAAATTAAAGCGAAGCTCGGAAAGCAGCAAGAGCAAACGGCGGCGTTTGGCAGCTCTATTTGTTTTTGTAGAATTCGCAAATTGACAAAATAAAGCTTTTCCGTATGTCGCGGTGTCGCATTAAGTATTCTAAGACACCGCAATTCGGATATGGCGACCGTACCATGTCGATGGGGTTTGATAAATTTTATTTATTATTCAATTTAATGCCTTCAAGTGTTATAGCTTCTGCTTCTATAGTTATATAGTTATAATATTGCTTTTTGATTTTATTAGGTGCCATGCTAAATTAAAGTGAAGCTCGGAAAGCAGCAAGAGCAAACGGCGGCGTTTGGCAGCTCTATTTGTTTTTGTAGAATTCGCAAATTTGCAAAATAAAGCTTTTCCGTATGTCGCGGTGTCGCATTAAGTATTCTAAGACACAGCAATTCGTATTTGGCGACCGTAGCATGTCGATGGGGTTTGATAAATTTTATTTATTATTCGATTTAACGGCTTCAATTGCTATAGCTCCGGCTTAGAAGATAGTAATATAGTTATAATATTGCTTTTTGATTTTATTTGGTGCCATACTAAATTAAAGCGAAGCTCGGAAAGCAACAAGAACAAACGGCGGCGTTTGGCAGCTCTATTTGTTTTTGTAGAATTCGCAAATTGGCAAAATAAAGCTTTTCCGTATGTCGCGGTGTCGCATTTAGTATTCCAAGACACAGCAATTCGTATTTGGCGACCGTAGCATGTCGATGGGGTTTGATAAATTTTATTTATTATTCAATTTAATGCCTTCAAGTGTTATAGCTCCTGCTTCTATAGTTATATAGTTATAATAGTGCTTTTTGATTTTATTAGGTGCCATACGAAATTAAAGCGAAGCTCGGAAAGCAGCAAAAGCAAACGGCGGCGTTTTGCAGCTCTATTTGTTTTTGTAGAATTCGCAAATTGGCAAAATAAAGCTTTTCCGTATGTCGCGGTGTCGCATTAAGTATTCTAAGACACAGCAATTTGTATTTGGCCACCGTACCATGTCGATGAGGTTTGATAAATTTTATTTATTATTCAATTTAATGCCTTCAATTGCTATAGCTCCTGCTTCTATAGTAATATAGTTATAATATTGCTTTTTGATTTTATTAGGTGCCATACTAAATTAAAGCGAAGCTCGGAAAGCAGCAAGAGCAAACGGCGGCGTTTGGCAGCTCTATTTGTTTTTGTAGCATTCGCAAATTGGCAAAATAAAGCTTTTCCGTATGTCGCGGTGTCGCATTAAGTATTCTAAGACACAGCAATTCGTATTTGGCCACCGTACCATGTCGATGGGGTTTGATAAATTTTATTTATTATTCAATTTAATGCCTTCAATTGCTATAGCTCCTGCTTCTATAGTAATATAGTTATAATATTGCTTTTTGATTTTATTAGGTGCCATACTGAATTAAAGCGAAGCTCGGAAAGCAGCAAGAGCAAACGGCGGCGTTTGGCAGCTCTATTTGTTTTTGTAGAATTCGCAAATTGGCAAAATAAAGCTTTTCCGTATTTCGCTGTTTCGCATTTAGTATTCTAAGACACAACAATTCGTATATGGCGACCGTACCATGTGGATGGGGTTAGATAAATTTTATTTATTATTCAATTTTATACCTTCAAGTGTTATAGATCCTGCTTCTATAGTAATATAGTTAAAAATATTGCTCTTTGGTTTTCTTAGGTGCCATACTAAATTGAAGCGAATCTCGGAAAGCAGCAAGAGCAAACGTCGGCGTTTGGCAGCTCTATTTGTTTTTGTAGAATTTGCAAATTGAAAAAATCAAGCGTTTCCGTATGTCGCGGTGTCGCATTAAGTATTCTAAGACACAGCAATTCGGATATGGCGACCGTACCATGTCGATGGGGTTAGATAAATTTTATTTATTATTCAATTTAATGCCTTCAATTGCTATAGCTCCTGCTTCTATAGTAATATAGTTATAATATTGCTTTTTGATTTTATTAGGTGCCATACTAAATTAAAGCGAATCTCGGAAAGCAGCAAGAGCAAACGGCGGCGTTTGGCAGCTCTATTTGTGTTTGTAGAATTCGCAAATTGGCAAAATAAAGCTTTTCCGTATGTCGCGGTGTCGCATTAAGTATTCCAAGACACAGCAATTCGTATTTGGCGACCGTAGCATGTCGATGGGGTTTGATAAATTTTATTTATTATTCAATTTAATGCCTTCAAGTGTTATAGCTTCTGCTTCTATAGTTATATAGTTATAATATTGCTTTTTGATTTTATTAGGTGCCATGCTAAATTAAAGTGAAGCTCGGAAAGCAGCAAGAGCAAACGGCGGCGTTTGGCAGCTCTATTTGTTTTTGTAGAATTCGCAAATAGACAAAATAAAGCTTTTCCGTATGTCGCGGTGTCGCATTAAGTATTCTGAGACACAGCAATGCGAGTTTGGCCACCGTACAATGTCGATGGGGTTTGATAAATTTTATTTATTATTTAATTTAATGCCTTCAATTGCTATAGCTCCGGCTTCTATAGTAATATAGTTATAATATTGCTTTTTGATTTTATTTGGTGCCATACTAAATTAAAGCGAAGCTCGGAAAGCAACAAGAACAAACGGCGGCGTTTGGCAGCTCTATTTGTTTTTGTAGAATTCGCAAATTGGCAAAATAAAGCTTTTCCGTATGTCGCGGTGTCGCATTAAGTATTCCAAGACACAGCAATTCGTATTTGGCCACCGTACCATGTCGATGGGGTTTGATAAATTTTATTTATTATTTAATTTAATGCCTTCAATTGCTATAGCTCCGGCTTCTATAGTAATATAGTTATAATATTGCTTTTTGATTTTATTAGGTGCCATACTAAATTAAAGCGAATCTCGGAAAGCAGCAAGAGCAAACGGCGGCGTTTGGCAGCTCTATTTGTTTTTGTAGAATTCGCAAATTGGCAAAATAAAGCTTTTCCGTATGTCGCGGTGTCGCATTAAGTATTCTAAGACACAGCAATTCGTATTTGGCGACCGTAGCATGTCGATGGGGTTTGATAAATTTTATTTATTTATCAATTTAACGCCTTCAATTGCTATAGCTCCGGCTTCTATAGTAATATAGTTATAATATTGCTTTTTGATTTTATTAGGTGCCATGCTAAATTAAAGTGAAGCTCGGAAAGCAGCAAGAGCAAACGGCGGCGTTTGGCAGCTCTATTTGTTTTTGTAGAATTCGCAAATTGGCAAAATAAAGCTTTTCCGTATGTCGCGGTGTCGCATTAAGTATTCTAAGACACAGCAATTCGTATTTGGCGACCGTAGCATGTCGATGGGGTTTGATAAATTTTATTTATTTATCAATTTAACGCCTTCAATTGCTATAGCTCCGGCTTCTATAGTAATATAGTTATAATATTGCTTTTTGATTTTATTAGGTGCCATGCTAAATTAAAGTGAAGCTCGGAAAGCAGCAAGAGCAAACGGCGGCGTTTGGCAGCTCTATTTGTTTTTGTAGAATTCGCAAATTGGCAAAATAAAGCTTTTCCGTATGTCGCGGTGTCGCATTAAGTATTCCAAGACACAGCAATTCGTATTTGGCCACCGTACCATGTCGATGGGGTTTGATAAATTTTATTTATTATTTAATTTAATGCCTTCAATTGCTATAGCTCCGGCTTCTATAGTAATATAGTTATAATATTGCTTTTTGATTTTATTAGGTGCCATACTAAATTAAAGCGAATCTCGGAAAGCAGCAAGAGCAAACGGCGGCGTTTGGCAGCTCTATTTGTTTTTGTAGAATTCGCAAATTGGCAAAATAAAGCTTTTCCGTATGTCGCGGTGTCGCATTAAGTATTCTAAGACACAGCAATTCGTATTTGGCGACCGTAGCATGTCGATGGGGTTTGATAAATTTTATTTATTTATCAATTTAACGCCTTCAATTGCTATAGCTCCGGCTTCTATAGTAATATAGTTATAATATTGCTTTTTGATTTTATTAGGTGCCATGCTAAATTAAAGTGAAGCTCGGAAAGCAGCAAGAGCAAACGGCGGCGTTTGGCAGCTCTATTTGTTTTTGTAGAATTCGCAAATTGGCAAAATAAAGCTTTTCCGTATGTCGCGGTGTCGCATTAAGTATTCTAAGACACAGCAATTCGTATTTGGCGACCGTAGCATGTCGATGGGGTTTGATAAATTTTATTTATTTATCAATTTAACGCCTTCAATTGCTATAGCTCCGGCTTCTATAGTAATATAGTTATAATATTGCTTTTTGATTTTATTAGGTGCCATGCTAAATTAAAGTGAAGCTCGGAAAGCAGCAAGAGCAAACGGCGGCGTTTGGCAGCTCTATTTGTTTTTGTAGAATTCGCAAATTGGCAAAATAAAGCTTTTCCGTATGTCGCGGTGTCGCATTAAGTATTCTAAGACACAGCAATTCGTATTTGGCGACCGTAGCATGTCGATGGGGTTTGATAAATTTTATTTATTTATCAATTTAACGCCTTCAATTGCTATAGCTCCGGCTTCTATAGTAATATAGTTATAATATTGCTTTTTGATTTTATTAGGTGCCATGCTAAATTAAAGTGAAGCTCGGAAAGCAGCAAGAGCAAACGGCGGCGTTTGGCAGCTCTATTTGTTTTTGTAGAATTCGCAAATTGGCAAAATAAAGCTTTTCCGTATGTCGCGGTGTCGCATTAAGTATTCTAAGACACAGCAATTCGTATTTGGCGACCGTAGCATGTCGATGGGGTTTGATAAATTTTATTTATTTATCAATTTAACGCCTTCAATTGCTATAGCTCCGGCTTCTATAGTAATATAGTTATAATATTGCTTTTTGATTTTATTAGGTGCCATGCTAAATTAAAGTGAAGCTCGGAAAGCAGCAAGAGCAAACGGCGGCGCTTGGCAGCTCTATTTGTTTTTGTAGAATTCGCAAATTGGCAAAATAAAGCTTTTCCGTATGTCGCGGTGTCGCATTAAGTATTCTAAGACACAGCAATTCGTATTTGGCGACCGTAGCATGTCGATGGGGTTTGATAAATTTTATTTATTTATCAATTTAACGCCTTCAATTGCTATAGCTCCGGCTTCTATAGTAATATAGTTATAATATTGCTTTTTGATTTTATTAGGTGCCATGCTAAATTAAAGTGAAGCTCGGAAAGCAGCAAGAGCAAACGGCGGCGTTTGGCAGCTCTATTTGTTTTTGTAGAATTCGCAAATTGGCAAAATAAAGCTTTTCCGTATGTCGCGGTGTCGCATTAAGTATTCCAAGACACAGCAATTCGTATTTGGCCACCGTACCATGTCGATGGGGTTTGATAAATTTTATTTATTATTCAATTTAACGCCTTCAATTGCTATAGCTCCGGCTTCTATAGTAATATAGTTATAATATTGCTTTTTGATTTTATTAGGTGCCATGCTAAATTAAAGTGAAGCTCGGAAAGCAGCAAGAGCAAACGGCGGCGTTTGGTAGCTCTATTTGTTTTTGTAGAATTCGCAAATTGGCAAAATAAAGCTTTTCCGTATGTCGCGGCGTCGCATTAAGTATTCTAAGACACAGCAATGCGTATTTGGCGCCCGTAGCATGTCGATGGGGTTTGATAAATTTTATTTATTCAATTTAACGCCTTCAATTGCTATAGCTCCGGCTTCTATAGTAATATAGTTATAATATTGCTTTTTGATTTTATTAGGTGCCATACTAAATTAAAGCGAAACTTGGAAAGCAGCAAGAGCAAACGGCGGCGTTTGGCAGCTCAATTTGTTTTTGTAGAATTCGCAAATTGGCAAAATAAAGCTTTTCCGTATGTCGCGGTGTCGCATTAAGTATTCTAAGACACAGCAATGCGTATTTGGCCTCCGTACCATGTCGATGGGGTTTGATAAATTTTATTTATTATTTAATTTAATGCCTTCAATTGCTATAGCTCCGGCTTCTATAGTAATATAGTTATAATATTGCTTTTTGATTTTATTTGGTCCATACTAAATTAAAGCGAAACTCGGAAAGCAGCAAGAGCAAACGGCGGTGTTTGGCAGCTCTATTTGTTTTTGTAGAATTCGCAAATTGGCAAAATAAAGCTTTTTCGTATGTCGCGGTGTCGCATTAAGTATTCTAAGACACAGCAATTCGTATATGGCGACCGTACCATGTCGATGGGGTTGATAAATTTTATTAATAAAGCTTTTCCGTATGTCGCGGTGTCGCATTAAGTATTCTAAGACACAGCAATTCGTATATGGCGACCGTACCATGTCGATGGGGTTGATAAATTTTATTAATAAAGCTTTTCCGTATGTCGCGGTGTCGCATTAAGTATTCTAAGACACAGCAATTCGTATTTGGCGACCGTAGCATGTCGATGGGGTTTGATAAATTTTATTTATTATTCAATTTAACGCCTTCAATTGCTATAGCTCCGGCTTCTATAGTAATATAGTTATAATATTGCTTTTTGATTTTATTAGGTGCCATGCTAAATTAAAGTGAAGCTCGGAAAGCAGCAAGAGCAAACGGCGGCGTTTGGCAGCTCTATTTGTTATTGTAGAATTCGCAAATTGGCAAAATAAAGCTTTTCCGTATGTCGCGGTGTCGCATTAAGTATTCTAAGACACAGCAATTCGTAGTTGGCGACCGTAGCATGTCGATGGGGTTTGATAAATTTTATTTATTATTCAATTTAACGCCTTCAATTGCTATAGCTCCGGCTTCTATAGTAATATAGTTATAATATTGCTTTTTGGTTTTATTTGGTGCCATACTAAATTAAAGCGAAGCTCGGAAAGCAGCAAGAGCAAACGGCGGCGTTTGGCAGCTCTATTTGTTTTTGTAGAATTCGCAAATTGGCAAAATTAAGCTTTTCCGTATGTCGCGGTGTCGCATTAAGTATTCTAAGACACAGCAATTCGTATTTGGCGACCATAGCATGTCGATAGGGTTTGATAAATTTTATTTATTATTCAATTTAACGCCTTCAATTGCTATAGCTCCGGCTTCTATAGTAATATAGTTATAATATTGCTTTTTGATTTTATTAGGTGCCCTGCTAAATTAAAGTGAAGCTCGGAAAGCAGCAAGAGCAAACGGCGGCGTGTGGCAGCCCTATTTGTTTTTGCAGAATTCGCAAATTGGCAAAATAAAGCTTTTCCGTATGTCGCGGTGTCGCATTAAGTATTCTAAGACACAGCAATTCGTATTTGGCGACCGTAGCAAGTCGATGGGGTTTGATAAATTTTATTTATTATTCAATTTAACGCCTTCAATCGCTATAGCTCCGGCTTCTATAGTAATATAGTTATAATATTGCTTTTTGATTTTATTTGGTGCCATACTAAATTAAAGCGAAGCTCGGAAAGCAGCAAGAGCAAACGGCGGCGTTTGGCAGATCTATTTGTTTTTGTAGAATTCGCAAATTGGCAAAATAAAGCTTTTCCGTATGTCGCGGTGTCGCATTAAGTATTCTAAGACACAGCAACTCGTATATGGCGACCGTAGCATGTCGATGGGGTTTGATAAATTTTATTTATTATTCAATTTAATGCCTTCAAGTGTTATAGCTTCTGCTTCTATAGTTATATAGTTATAATATTGTTTTTTGATTTTATTAGGTGCCATGCTAAATTAAAGTGAAGCTCGGAAAGCAGCAAGAGCAAACGGCGGCGTTTGGCAGCTCTATTTGTTTTTGTAGAATTCGCAAATTGGCAAAATAAAGCTTTTCCGTATGTCGCGGTGTCGCATTAAGTATTCTAAGACACAGCAATTCGTATTTGGCGACCGTAGCATGTCGATGGGGTTTGATAAATTATATTTATTATTCAATTTAACGCCTTCAATTGCTATAGCTCCTGCTTCTATAGTAATATAGTTATAATATTGCTTTTTGATTTTATTAGGTGCCATGCTAAATTAAAGTGAAGCTCGGAAAGCAGCAAGAGCAAACGGCGGCGTTTGGCAGCTCTATTTGTTATTGTAGAATTCGCAAATTGGCAAAATAAAGCTTTTCCGTATGTCGCGGTGTCGCATTAAGTATTCTAAGACACAGCAATTCGTAGTTGGCGACCGTAGCATGTCGATGGGGTTTGATAAATTTTATTTATTATTCAATTTAACGCCTTCAATTGCTATAGCTCCGGCTTCTATAGTAATATAGTTATAATATTGCTTTTTGATTTTATTTGGTGCCATACTAAATTAAAGCGAAGCTCGGAAAGCAGCAAGAGCAAACGGCGGCGTTTGGCAGCTCTATTTGTTTTTGTAGAATTCGCAAATTGGCAAAATAAAGCTTTTCCGTATGTCGCGGTGTCGCATTAAGTATTCTAAGACACAGCAATTCGTATATGGCGACCGTAGCATGTCGATGGGGTTTGATAAATTTTATTTATTATTCAATTTAATGCCTTCAAGTGTTATAGCTTTTGCTTCTTTAGTTATATAGTTATAATATTGCTTTTTGATTTTATTAGGTGCCATGCTAAATTAAAGTGAAGCTCGGAAAGCAGCAAGAGCAAACGGCGGCGTTTGGCAGCTCTATTTGTTTTTGTAGAATTCGCAAATTGGCAAAATAAAGCTTTTCCGTATGTCGCGGTGTCGCATTAAGTATTCTAAGACACAGCAATTCGTATTTGGCGACCGTAGCATGTCGATGGGGTTTGATAAATTTTATTTATTATTCAATTTAACGGCTTCAATTGCTATAGCTCCGGCTTCTATAGTAATATAGTTATAATATTGCTTTTTGATTTTATTAGGTGCCATGCTAAATTAAAGTGAAGCTCGGAAAGCAGCAAGAGCAAACGGCGGCGTTTGGCAGCTCTATTTGTTATTGTAGAATTCGCAAATTGGCAAAATAAAGCTTTTCCGTATGTCGCAGTGTCGCATTAAGTATTCTAAGACACAGCAATTCGTATTTGGCGACCGTAGCATGTCGATGGGGTTTGATAAATTTTATTTATTATTCAATTTAACGCCTTCAATTGCTATAGCTCCGGCTTCTATAGTAATATAGTTATAATATTGCTTTTTGATTTTATTTGGTGCCATACTAAATTAAAGCGAAGCTCGGAAAGCAGCAAGAGCAAACGGCAGCGTTTGGCAGCTCTATTTGTTTTTGTAGAATTCGCAAATTGGCAAAATAAAGCTTTTCCGTATGTCGCGGTGTCGCATTAAGTATTCTAAGACACAACAATTCGTATTTGGCGACCGTAGCATGTCGATGGGGTTTGATAAATTATATTTATTATTCAATTTAACGCCTTCAATTGCTATAGCTCCTGCTTCTATAGTAATATAGTTATAATATTGCTTTTTGATTTTATTTGGTGCCATACTAAATTAAAGCGAAGCTCGGAAAGCAGCAAGAGCAAACGGCAGCGTTTGGCAGCTCTATTTGTTATTGTAGAATTCGCAAATTGGCAAAATAAAGCTTTTCCGTATGTCGCAGTGTCGCATTAAGTATTCTAAGACACAGCAATTCGTATTTGGCGACCGTAGCATGTCGATGGGGTTTGATAAATTTTATTTATTATTCAATTTAACGCCTTCAATTGCTATAGCTCCGGCTTCTATAGTAATATAGTTATAATATTGCTTTTTGATTTTATTTGGTGCCATACTAAATTAAAGCGAAGCTCGGAAAGCAGCAAGAGCAAACGGCAGCGTTTGGCAGGTCTATTTGTTATTGTAGAATTCGCAAATTGGCAAAATAAAGCTTTTCCGTATGTCGCAGTGTCGCATTAAGTATTCTAAGACACAGCAATTCGTATTTGGCGACCGTAGCATGTCGATGGGGTTTGATAAATTTTATTTATTATTCAATTTAACGACTTCAATTGCTATAGCTCCGGCTTCTATAGTAATATAGTTATAATATTGCTTTTTGATTTTATTTGGTGCCATACTAAATTAAAGCGAAGCTCGGAAAGCAGCAAAAGCAAACGGCGGCGTTTGGCAGCTCTATTTGTTTTTGTAGAATTCGCAAATTGGCAAAATAAAGCTTTTCCGTATGTCGCGGTGTCGCATTAAGTATTCTAAGACACAGCAATTCGTATTTGGCGACCGTAGCATGTCGATGGGGTTTGATAAATTTTATTTATTATTCAATTTAACGCCTTCAATTGCTATAGCTCCGGCTTCTATAGTAATATAGTTATAATATTGCTTTTTGATTTTATTAGGTGCCATGCTAAATTAAAGTGAAGCTCGGAAAGCAGCAAGAGCAAACGGCGGCGTTTGGCAGCTCTATTTGTTATTGTAGAATTCGCAAATTGGCAAAATAAAGCTTTTCCGTATGTCGCGGTGTCGCATTAAGTATTCTAAGACACAGCAATTCGTATTTGGCGACCGTAGCATGTCGATGGGGTTTGATAAATTTTATTTATTATTCAATTTAACGCCTTCAATTGCTATAGCTCCGGCTTCTATAGTAATATAGTAATAATATTGCTTTTTGATTTTATTTGGTGCCAAACTAAATTAAAGCGAAGCTCGGAAAGCAGCAAAAGCAAACGGCGGCGTTTGGCAGCTCTATTTGTTTTTGTAGAATTCGCAAATTGGCAAAATAAAGCTTTTCCGTATGTCGCGGTGTCGCATTAAGTATTCTAAGACACAGCAATTCGTATTTGGCGACCGTAGCATGTCGATGGGGTTTGATAAATTTTCTTTATTATTCAATTTAACGCCTTCAATTGCTATAGCTCCGGCTTCTATAGTAATATAGTTATAATATTGCTTTTTGATTTTATTAGGTGCCATGCTAAATTAAAGTGAAGCTCGGAAAGCAGCAAGAGCAAACGGCGGCGTGTGGCAGCCCTATTTGTTTTTGCAGAATTCGCAAATTGGCAAAATAAAGCTTTTCCGTATGTCGCGGTGTCGCATTAAGTATTCTAAGACACAGCAATTCGTATTTGGCGACCGTAGCATGTCGATGGGGTTTGATAAATTTTATTTATTATTCAATTTAACGCCTGCAATTGCTATAGCTCCGGCTTCTATAGTAATATAGTTATAATATTGCTTTTTGATTTTATTAGGTGCCATGCTAAATTAAAGTGAAGCTCGGAAAGCAGCAAGAGCAAACGGCGGCGTTTGGCAGCTCTATTTGTTTTTGTAGAATTCGCAAATTGGCAAAATAAAGCTTTTCCGTATGTCGCGGTGTCGCATTAAGTATTCTAAGACACAGCAATTCGTATTTGGCGCCCGTGGCATGTCGATGGGGTTTGATAAATTTTATTTATTATTCAATTTAACGCCTTCAATTGCTATAGCTCCGGCTTCTATAGTAATATAGTTATAATATTGCTTTTTGATTTTATTTGGTGCCATACTAAATTAAAGCGAAACTCGGAAAGCAGCAAGAGCAAACGGCGGCGTTTGGCAGCTCTATTTGTTTTTGTAGAATTCGCTAATTGGCAAAATAAAGCTTTTCCGTATGTCGCGGTGTCGCATTAAGTATTCCAAGACACAGCAATGCGTATTTGGCCACCGTACCACGTCGATGGGGTTTGATAAATTTTATTTATTATTTAATTTAATGCCTTCAATTGCTATAGCTCCGGCTTCTATAGTAATATAGTTATAATATTGCTTTTTGATTTTATTAGGTGCCATACTAAATTAAAGCGAAACTTGGAAAGCAGCAAGAGCAAACGGCGGCGTTTGGCAGCTCTATTTGTTTTTGTAGAATTCGCAAATTGGCAAAATAAAGCTTTTCCGTATGTCGCGGTGTCGCATTAAGTATTCTAAGACACAGCAATGCGTATTTGGCCACCGTACCATGTCGATGGGGTTTGATAAATTTTATTTATTATTTAATTTAATGCCTTCAATTGCTATAGCTCCGGCTTCTATAGTAATATAGTTATAATATTGCTTTTTGATTTTATTTGGTGCCATACTAAATTAAAGCGAAACTCGGAAAGCAGCAAGAGCAAACGGCGGTGTTTGGCAGCTCTATTTGTTTTTGTAGAATTCGCAAATTGGCAAAATAAAGCTTTTCCGTATGTCGTGGTGTCGCATTAAGTATTCCAAGACACAGCAATTCGTATTTGGCGACCGTAGCATGTCGATGGGGTTTGATAAATTTTATTTATTATTCAATTTAATGCCTTCAAGTGTTATAGCTTCTGCTTCTATAGTTATATAGTTATAATATTGCTTTTTGATTTTATTAGGTGCCATGCTAAATTAAAGTGAAGCTCGGAAAGCAGCAAGAGCAAACGGCGGCGTTTGACAGCTCTATTTGTTTTTGTAGAATTCGCAAATTGGCAAAATAAAGCTTTTCCGTATGTCGCGGTGTCGCAAAAACAATTCTAAGACACAGCAATTCGTATTTGGCGACCGTAGCATGTCGATGGGGTTTGATAAATTTTATTTATTATTCATTTTAACGCCTTCAATTGCTATAGCTCCTGCTTCTATAGTAATATAGTTATAATATTGCTTTTTGATTTTATTTGGTGCCATGCTAAATTAAAGCGAAGCTCGGAAAGCAGGAAGAGCAAACGGCGGCGTTTGGCAGCTCTATTTGTTTTTGTAGAATTCGCAAATTGGCAAAATAGAGCTTTTCCGTATGTCGCGGTGTCGCATTAAGTATTCTAAGACACAGCAATTCGTATTTGGCGACCGTAGCATGTCGATGGTGTTTGATAAATTTTATTTATTATTCAATTTAACGCCTTCAATTGCTATAGCTCCGGGTTCTATAGTAATATAGTTATAATATTGCTTTTTGATTTTATTTGGTGCCAAACTAAATTAAAGCGAAGCTCGGAAAGCAGCAAGAGCAAACGGCGGCGTTTGGCAGCTCTATTTGTTTTTGTAGAATTCGCAAATTGGCAAAATAAAGCTTTTCCGTATGTCGCGGTGTCGCATTAAGTATTCTAAGACACAGCAATTCGTATTTGGCGACCGTAGCATGTCGATGGGGTTTGATAAATTTTATTTATTATTCAATTTAACGCCTTCAATTGCTATAGTTCCGGCTTCTATAGTAATATAGTTATAATATTGCTTTTTGATTTTATTAGGTGCCATGCTAAATTGAAGTGAAGCTCGGAAAGCAGCAAGAGCAAACGGCGGCGTTTGGCAGCTCTATTTGTTTTTGTAGAATTCGCAAATTGGCAAAATAAAGCTTTTCCGTATGTCGCGGTGTCGCATTAAGTATTCTAAGACACAGCAATTCGTATTTGGCGACCGTAGCATGTCGATGGGGTTTGATAAATTTTATTTATTATTCAATTTAACGCCTTCAATTGCTATAGCTCCGGCTTCTATAGTAATATAGTTATAATATTGCTTTTTGATTTTATTTGGTGCCATACTAAATTAAAGCGAAGCTCGGAAAGCAGCAAGAGCAAACGGCGGCGTTTGGCAGCTCTATTTGTTTTTGTAGAATTCGCAAATTGGCAAAATAAAGCTTTTCCGTATGTCGCGGTGTCGCATTAAGTATTCTAAGACACAGCAATTCGTATTTGGCGACCGTAGCATGTCGATAGGGTTTGATAAATTTTATTTATTATTCAATTTAACGCCTTCAATTGCTATAGCTCCGGCTTCTATAGTAATATAGTTATAATATTGCTTTTTGATTTTATTAGGTGCCATGATAAATTAAAGTGAAGCTCGGAAAGCAGCAAGAGCAAACGGCGGCGTGTGGCAGCCCTATTTGTTTTTGCAGAATTCGCAAATTGGCAAAATAAAGCTTTTTCGTATGTCGCGGTGTCGCATTAAGTATTCTAAGACACAGCAATTCGTATTTGGCGACCGTAGCATGTCGATGGGGTTTGATAAATTTTATTTATTATTCAATTTAACGCATTCAATCGCTATAGCTCCGGCTTCTATAGTAATATAGTTATAATATTGCTTTTTGATTTTATTTGGTGCCATACTAAATTAAAGCGAAGCTCGGAAAGCAGCAAGAGCAAACGGCGGCGTTTGGCAGATCTATTTGTTTTTGTAGAATTCGCAAATTGGCAAAATAAAGCTTTTCCGTATGTCGCGGTGTCGCATTAAGTATTCTAAGACACAGCAATTCGTATATGGCGACTGTAGCATGTCGATGGGGTTTGATAAATTTTATTTATTATTCAATTTAATGCCTTCAAGTGTTATAGCTTCTGCTTCTATAGTTATATAGTTATAATATTGCTTTTTGATTTTATTAGGTGCCATGCTAAATTAAAGTGAAGCTCGAAAAGCAGCAAGAGCAAACGGCGGCGTTTGGCAGCTCTATTTGTTTTTGTAGAATTTGCAAATTGGCAAAATAAAGCTTTTCCGTATGTCGCGGTGTCGCATTAAGTATTCTAAGACACAGCAATTCGTATTTGGCGACCGTAGCATGTCGATGGGGTTTGATAAATTTTATTTATTATTCAATTTAACGGCTTCAATTGCTATAGCTCCGGCTTCTATAGTAATATAGTTATAATATTGCTTTTTGATTTTATTAGGTGCCATGCTAAATTAAAGTGAAGCTCGGAAAGCAGCAAGAGCAAACGGCGGCGTTTGGCAGCTCTATTTGTTTTTGTAGAATTCGCAAATTGGCAAAATAAAGCTTTTCCGTATGTCGCAGTGTCGCATTAAGTATTCTAAGACACAGCAATTCGTATTTGGCGACCGTAGCATGTCGATGGGGTTTGATAAATTTTATTTATTATTCAATTTAACGCCTTCAATTGCTATAGCTCCGGCTTCTATAGTAATATAGTTATAATATTGCTTTTTGATTTTATTTGGTGCCATACTAAATTAAAGCGAAGCTCGGAAAGCAGCAAGAGCAAACGGCGGCGTTTGGCAGCTCTATTTGTTTTTGTAGAATTCGCAAATTGGCAAAATAAAGCTTTTCCGTATGTCGCGGTGTCGCATTAAGTATTCTAAGACACAGCAATTCGTATTTGGCGACCGTAGCATGTCGATGGGGTTTGATAAATTTTATTTATTATTCAATTTAACGCCTTCAATTGCTATAGCTCCGGCTTCTATAGTAATATAGTTATAATATTGCTTTTTGATTTTATTAGGTGCCATGCTATATTAAAGTGAAGCTCGGAAAGCAGCAAGAGCAAACGGCGGCGTTTGGCAGCTTTATTTGTTTTTGTAGAATTCGCAAATTGGCAAAATAAAGCTTTTCCGTATGTCGCGGTGTCGCATTAAGTATTCTAAGACACAGCAATTCGTATTTGGCGACCGTAGCATGTCGATGGGGTTTGATAAATTTTATTTATTATTCAATTTAACGCCTTCAATTGCTATAGCTCCGGCTTCTATAGTAATATAGTTATAATATTGCTTTTTGATTTTATTTGGTGCCATACTAAATTAAAGCGAAGCTCGGAAAGCAGCAAGAGCAAACGGCGGCGTTTGGCAGCTCTATTTGTTTTTGTAGAATTCGCAAATTGGCAAAATAAAGCTTTTCCGTATGTCGCGGTGTCGCATTAAGTATTCCAAGACACAGCAATGCGTATTTGGCCACCGTACCACGTCGATGGGGTTTGATAAATTTTATTTATTATTTAATTGAATGCCTTCAATTGCTATAGCTCCGGCTTCTATAGTAATATAGTTATAATATTGCTTTTTGATTTTATTAGGTGCCATACTAAATTAAAGCGAAACTCGGAAAGCAGCAAGAGCAAACGGCGGCGTTTGGCAGCTCTATTTGTTTTTGTAGAATTCGCAAATTGGCCAAATAAAGCTTTTCCGTATGTCGCGGTGTCGCATTAAGTATTCTAAGACACAGCAATTCGTATTTGGCGACCGTAGCATGTCGATGGGGTTTGATAAATTTTATTTATTATTCAATTTAACGCCTTCAATTGCTATAGCTCCGGCTTCTATAGTAATATTTTTATAATATTGCTTTTTGCTTTTATTAGGTGCCATGCTAAATTAAAGTGAAGCTCGGAAAGCAGCAAGAGCAAACGGCGGCGTTTGGCAGCCCTATTTGTTTTTGTAGAATTCGCAAATTGGCAAAATAAAGCTTTTCCGTTAGTCGCGGTGTCGCATTAAGTATTCTAAGACACAGCAATTCGTATTTGGCGACCGTAGCATGTCGATGGGGTTTGATAAATTTGATTTATTATTCAATTTAAAGCCTTCAATTGCTATAGCTCCGGCTTCTATAGTAATATAGTTATATTATTGCTTTTTGATTTTATTTGGTGCCATACTAAATTAAAGCGAAGCTCGGAAAGCAGCAAGAGCAAACGGCGGCGTTTGGCAGCTCTATTTGTTTTTGTAGAATTCGCAAATTGGCAAAATAAAGCTTTTCCGTATGTCGCGGTGTCGCCTTAAGTATTCTAAGACACAGCAATTCGTATATGGCGACCGTAGTATGTCGATGGGGTTTGATAAATTTTATTTATTATTCAATTTAATGCCTTCAAGTGTTATAGCTTCTGCTTCTATAGTTATATAGTTATAATATTGCTTTTTGATTTTATTAGGTGCCATGCTAAATTAAAGTGAAGCTCGGAAAGCAGCAAGAGCAAACGGCGGCGTTTGGCAGCTCTATTTGTTTTTGTAGAATTCGCAAATTGGCAAAATAAAGCTTTTCCGTATGTCGCGGTGTCGCATTAAGTATTCTAAGACACAGCAATTCGTATTTGGCGACCGTAGCATGTCGATAGGGTTTGATAAATTTTATTTATTATTCAATTTAACGCCTTCAATTGCTATAGCTCCGGCTTCTATAGTAATATAGTTATAATATTGCTTTTTGATTTTATTAGGTGCCATGCTAAATTAAAGTGAAGCTCGGAAAGCAGCAAGAGCAAACGGCGGCGTGTGGCAGCCCTATTTGTTTTTGCAGAATTCGCAAATTGGCAAAGTAAAGCTTTTCCGTATGTCGCGGTTTCGCATTAAGTATTCTAAGACACAGCAATTCGTATTTGGCGACCGTAGCATGTTGATGGGGTTTGATAAATTTTATTTATTATTCAATTTAACGCCTTCAATCGCTATAGCTACGGCTTCTATAGTAATATAGTTATAATATTGCTTTTTGATTTTATTTGGTGCCATACTAAATTAAAGCGAAGCTCGGAAAGCAGCAAGAGCAAACGGCGGCGTTTGGCAGATCTATTTGTTTTTGTAGAATTCGCAAATTGGCAAAATAAAGCTTTTCCGTATGTCGCGGTGTCGCATTAAGTATTCTAAGACACAGCAATTCGTATATGGCGACCGTAGCATGTCGATGGGGTTTGATAAATTTTATTTATTATTCAATTTAATGTCTTCAAGTGTTATAGCTTCTGCTTCTATAGTTATATAGTTATAATATTGCTTTTTGATTTTATTAGGTGCCATGCTAAATTAAAGTGAAGCTCGGAAAGCAGCAAGAGCAAACGGCGGCGTTTGACAGCTCTATTTGTTTTTGTAGAATTCGCAAATTGGCAAAATAAAGCTTTTCCGTATGTCGCGGTGTCGCATTAAGTATTCTAAGACACAGCAATTCGTATTTGGCGACCGTAGCATGTCGATGGGGTTTGATAAATTTTATTTATTATTCAATTTAACGGCTTCAATTGCTATAGCTCCGGCTTCTATAGTAATATAGTTATAATATTGCTTTTTGATTTTATTAGGTGCCATGCTAAATTAAAGTGAAGCTCGGAAAGCAGCAAGAGCAAACGGCGGCGTTTGGCAGCTCTATTTGTTTTTGTAGAATTCGCAAATTGGCAAAATAACGCTTTTCCGTATGTCGCAGTGTCGCATTAAGTATTCTAAGACACAGCAATTCGTATTTGGCGACCGTAGCATGTCGATGGGGTTTGATAAATTTTATTTATTATTCAATTTAACGCCTTCAATTGCTATAGCTCCGGCTTCTATAGTAATATAGGTATAATATTGCTTTTTGATTTTATTTGGTGCCATACTAAATTAAAGCGAAGCTCGGAAAGCAGCAAGAGCAAACGGCGGCGTTTGGCAGCTCTATTTGTTTTTGTAGAATTCGCAAATTGGCAAAATAAAGCTTTTCCGTATGTCGCGGTGTCGCATTAAGTATTCCAAGACACAGCAATGCGTATTTGGCCACCGTACCACGTCGATGGGGTTTGATAAATTTTATTTATTATTTAATTTAATGCCTTCAATTGCTATAGCTCCGGCTTCTATAGTAATATAGTTATAATATTGCTTTTTGATTTTATTAGGTGCCATACTAAATTAAAGCGAAACTCGGAAAGCAGCAAGAGCAAACGGCGGCGTTTGGCAGCTCTATTTGTTTTTGTAGAATTCGCAAATTGGCAAAATAAAGCTTTTCCGTATGTCGCGGTGTCGCATTAAGTATTCTAAGACACAGCAATGCGTATTTGGCCACCGTACCATGTCGATGGGGTTTGATAAATTTTATTTATTATTTAATTTAATGCCTTCAATTGCTATACCTCCGGCTTCTATAGTAATATAGTTATAATATTGCTTTTTGATTTTATTTGGTGCCATACTAAATTAAAGCGAAACTCGGAAAGCAGCAAGAGCAAACGGCGGTGTTTGGCAGCTCTATTTGTTTTTGTAGAATTCGCAAATTGGCAAAATAAAGCTTTTCCGTATGTCGCGGTGTCGCATTAAGTATTCCAAGACACAGCAATTCGTATTTGGCGACCGTAGCATGTCGATGGGGTTTGATAAATTTTATTTATTATTCAATTTAATGTCTTCAAGTGTTATAGCTTCTGCTTCTATAGTTATATAGTTATAATATTGCTTTTTGATTTTATTAGGTGCCATGCTAAATTAAAGTGAAGCTCGGAAAGCAGCAAGAGCAAACGGCGGCGTTTGGCAGCTCTATTTGTTTTTGTAGAATTCGCAAATTGGCAAAATAAAGCTTTTCCGTATGTCGCGGTGTCGCATTAAGTATTCTAAGACACAGCAATTCGTATTTGGCGACCGTAGCATGTCGATGGGGTTTGATAAATTTTATTTATTATTCAATTTAATGCCTTCAAGTGTTATAGCTTCTGCTTCTATAGTTATATAGTTATAATATTGCTTTTTGATTTTATTAGGTGCCATGCTAAATTAAAGTGAAGCTCGGAAAGCAGCAAGAGCAAATGGCGGCGTTTGGCAGCCCTATTTGTTTTTGTAGAATTCGCAAATTGGCAAAATAAAGCTTTTCCGTATGTCGCGGTGTCGCATTAAGTATTCTAAGACACAGCAATTCGTATTTGGCGACGGTAGCATGTCGATGGGGTTTGATAAATTTTATTTATTATTCAATTTAACGCCTTCAATTGCTATAGCTCCGGCTTCTATAGTAATATAGTTATAATATTGCTTTTTGATTTTATTTGGTGCCATACTAAATTAAAGCGAAGCTCGGAAAGCAGCAAGAGCAAACGGCGGCGTTTGGCAGCTCTATTTGTTTTTGTAGAATTCGCAAATTGGCAAAATAAAGCTTTTCCGTATGTCGCGGTGTCGCATTAAGTATTCTAAGACACAGCAATTCGTATTTGGCGACCGTAGCATGTCGATGGGGTTTGATAAATTTTATTTATTATTCAATTTAACGCCTTCAATTGCTATAGCTCCGGCTTCTATAGTAATATAGTTATAATATTGCTTTTTGATTTTATTTGGTGCCATACTAAATTAAAGCGAAGCTCGGAAAGCAGCAAGAGCAAACGGCGGCGTTTGGCAGCTCTATTTGTTTTTGTAGAATTCGCAAATTGGCAAAATAAAGCTTTTCCGTATGTCGCGGTGTCGCATTAAGTATTCCAAGACACAGCAATGCGTATTTGGCCACCGTACCACGTCGATGGGGTTTGATAAATTTTATTTATTATTTAATTTAATGCCTTCAATTGCTATAGCTCCGGCTTCTATAGTAATATAGTTATAATATTGCTTTTTGATTTTATTAGGTGCCATACTAAATTAAAGCGAAACTCGGAAAGCAGCAAGAGCAAACGGCGGCGTTTGGCAGCTCTATTTGTTTTTGTAGAATTCGCAAATTGGCCAAATAAAGCTTTTCCGTATGTCGCGGTGTCGCATTAAGTATTCTAAGACACAGCAATGCGTATTTGGCCACCGTACCATGTCGATGAGGTTTGATAAATTTTATTTATTATTTAATTTAATGCCTTCAATTGCTATAGCTCCGGCTTCAATAGTAATATAGTTATAATATTGCTTTTTGATTTTATTTGGTGCCATACTAAATTAAAGCGAAACTCGGAAAGCAGCAAGAGCAAACGGCGGTGTTTGGCAGCTCTATTTGTTTTTGTAAAATTCGCAAATTGGCAAAATAAAGCTTTTCCGTATGTCGCGGTGTCGCATTAAGTATTCCAAGACACAGCAATTCGTATTTGGCGACCGTAGCATGTCGATGGTGTTTGATAAATTTTATTTATTATTCAATTTAACGCCTTCAATTGCTATAGCTCCGGCTTCTATAGTAATATAGTTATAATATTGCTTTTTGATTTTATTTGGTGCCATACTAAATTAAAGCGAAGCTCGGAAAGCAGCAAGAGCAAACGGCGGCGTTTGGCAGCTCTATTTGTTTTTGTAGAATTCGCAAATTGGCAAAATAAAGCTTTTCCGTATGTCGCGGTGTCGCATTAAGTATTCCAAGACACAGCAATGCGTATTTGGCCACCGTACCACGTCGATGGGGTTTGATAAATTTTATTTATTATTTAATTTAATGCCTTCAATTGCTATAGCTCCGGCTTCTATAGTAATATAGTTATAATATTGCTTTTTGATTTTATTAGGTGCCATACTAAATTAAAGCGAAACTCGGAAAGCAGCAAGAGCAAACGGCGGCGTTTGGCAGCTCTATTTGTTTTTGTAGAATTCGCAAATTGGCCAAATAAAGCTTTTCCGTATGTCGCGGTGTCGCATTAAGTATTCTAAGACACAGCAATGCGTATTTGGCCACCGTACCATGTCGATGGGGTTTGATAAATTTTATTTATTATTTAATTTAGTGCCTTCAATTGCTATACCTCCGGCTTCTATAGTAATATAGTTATAATATTGCTTTTTGATTTTATTTGGTGCCATACTAAATTAAAGCGAAACTCGGAAAGCAGCAAGAGCAAACGGCGGTGTTTGGCAGCTCTATTTGTTTTTGTAGAATTCGCAAATTGGCAAAATAAAGCTTTTCCGTATGTCGCGGTGTCGCATTAAGTATTCCAAGACACAGCAATTCGTATTTGGCGACCGTAGCATGTCGATGGGGTTTGATAAATTTTATTTATTATTCAATTTAATGCCTTCAAGTGTTATAGCTTCTGCTTCTATAGTTATATAGTTATAATATTGCTTTTTGATTTTATTATTTGCCATGCTAAATTAAAGTGAAGCTCGGAAAGCAGCAAGAGCAAACGGCGGCGTTTGGCAGCTTTATTTGTTTTTGTAGAATTCGCAAATTGGCAAAATAAAGCTTTTCCGTATGCCGCGGTGTCGCATTAAGTATTCTAAGACACAGCAATTCGTATTTGGCGACCGTAGCATGTCGATGGGGTTTGATAAATTTTATTTATTATTCAATTTAACGCCTATAGCTCCGGCTTCTATAGTAATATAGTTATAATATTGCTTTTTGATTTTATTTGGTGCCATACTAAATTAAAGCGAAGCTCGGAAAGCAGCAAGAGCAAACGGCGGCGTTTGGCAGCTCTATTTGTTTTTGTAGAATTCGCAAATTGGCAAAATAAAGCTTTTCCGTACGTCGCGGTGTCGCATTAAGTATTCCAAGACACAGCAATGCGTATTTGGCCACCGTACCACGTCGATGGGGTTTGATAAATTTTATTTATTATTTAATTTAATGCATTCAATTGCTATAGCTCCGGCTTCTATAGTAATATAGTTATAATATTGCTTTTTGATTTTATTAGGTGCCATACTAAATTAAAGCGAAACTCGGAAAGCAGCAAGAGCAAACGGCGGCGTTTGGCAGCTCTATTTGTTTTTGTAGAATTTGCAAATTGGCAAAATAAAGCTTTTCCGTATGTCGCGGTGTCGCATTAAGTATTCTAAGACACAGCAATTCGTATTTGGCGACCGTAGCATGTCGATGGGGTTTGATAAATTTTATTTATTATTCAATTTAACGCCTTCAATTGCTATTGCTCCGGCTTCTATAGTAATATAGTTATAATATTGCTTTTTGATTTTATTTGGTGCCATACTAAATTAAAGCGAAGCTCGGAAAGCAGCAAGAGCAAACGGCGGCGTTTGGCAGCTCTATTTGTTTTTGTAGAATTCGCAAATTGGCAAAATAAAGCTTTTCCGTATGTCGCGGTGTCGCATTAAGTTGTGATATGTTTTTCGGACTTTTTCCACAGTCTAGGGTGTAAATCACACAACGTTTCGGGAGTTTTGTTCTACTCCCGTCTTCAGGTGTTCCTGGTTAGTCCTAAGAAGGACTTATATTCTACGTTTTTCTCCGTAAATTTGTGCCTCCCCCGGGGTTTGAACCCGGGACCGCTGATCGCTAGTCTGCCACTCGAACCACTAGGCCACCAGTATTCCAAGACACAGCAATGCGTATTTGGCCACCGTACCACGTCGATGGGGTTTGATAAATTTTATTTATTATTTAATTTAATGCCTTCAATTGCTATAGCTCCGGCTTCTATAGTAATATAGTTATAATATTGCTTTTTGATTTTATTAGGTGCCATACTAAATTAAAGCGAAACTCGGAAAGCAGCAAGAGCAAACGGCGGCGTTTGGCAGCTCTATTTGTTTTTGTAGAATTCACAAATTGGCAAAATAAAGCTTTTCCGTATGTCGCGGTGTCGCATTAAGTATTCCAAGACACAGCAATGCGTATTTGGCCACCGTACCATGTCGATGGGGTTTGATAAATTTTATTTATTATTTAATTTAATGCCTTCAATTGCTATAGCTCCGGCTTCTATAGTAATATAGTTATAATATTGCTTTTTGATTTTATTTGGTGCCATACTAAATTAAAGCGAAACTCGGAAAGCAGCAAGAGCAAACGGCGGTGTTTGGCAGCTCTATTTGTTTTTGTAGAATTCGCAAATTGGCAAAATAAAGCTTTTCCGTATGTCGCGGTGTCGCATTAAGTATTCCAAGACACAGCAATTCGTGTTTGGCGACCGTAGCATGTCGATGGTGTTTGATAAATTTTATTTATTATTCAATTTAACGCCTTCAATTGCTATAGCTCCGGCTTCTATAGTAATATAGTTATAATATTGCTTTTTGATTTTATTTGGTGCCAAACTAAATTAAAGCGAAGCTCGGAAAGCAGCAAGAGCATACGGCGGCGTTTGGCAGCTCTATTTATTTTTGTAGAATTCGCAAATTGGCAAAATAAAGCTTTTCCGTATGTCGCGGTGTCGCATTAAGTATTCTAAGACACAGCAATTCGTATTTGGCGACCGTAGCATGTCGATGGGGTTTGATAAATTTGATTTATTATTCAATTTAACGCCTTCAATTGCTATAGCTCCGGCTTCTATAGTAATATAGTTATAATATTGCTTTTTGATTTTATTTGGTGCCATACTAAATTAAAGCGAAGCTCGGAAAGCAGCAAGAGCAAACGGCGGCGTTTGGCAGCTCTATTTGTTTTTGTAGAATTCGCAAATTGGCAAAATAAAGCTTTTCCGTATGTCGCGGTGTCGCATTAAGTATTCTAAGACACAGCAATTCGTATTTGGCGACCGTAGCATGTCGATAGGGTTTGATAAATTTTATTTATTATTCAATTTAACGCCTTCAATTGCTATAGCTCCGGCTTCTATAGTTATATAGTTATAATATTGCTTTTTGATTTTATTAGGTGCCATGCTAAATTAAAGTGAAGCTCGGAAAGCAGCAAGAGCAAACGGCGGCGTTTGGCAGCTCTATTTGTTTTTGTAGAATTCGCAAATTGGCAAAATAAAGCTTTTCCGTATGTCGCGGTGTCGCATTAAGTATTCTAAGACACAGCAATTCGTATTTGGCGACCGTAGCATGTCGATAGGGTTTGATAAATTTTATTTATTATTCAATTTAACGCCTTCAATTGCTATAGCTCCGGCTTCTATAGTAATATAGTTATAATATTGCTTTTTGATTTTATTAGGTGCCATGCTAAATTAAAGTGAAGCTCGGAAAGCAGCAAGAGCAAACGGCGGCGTGTGGCAGCCCTATTTGTTTTTGCAGAATTCGCAAATTGGCAAAATAAAGCTTTTCCGTATGTCGCGGTGTCGCATTAAGTATTCTAAGACACAGCAATTCGTATATGGCGACCGTAGCATGTCGATGGGGTTTGATAAATTTTATTTATTATTCAATTTAATGCCTTCAAGTGTTATAGCTTCTGCTTCTATAGTTATATAGTTATAATATTGCTTTTTGATTTTATTAGGTGCCATGCTAAATTAAAGTGAAGCTCGGAAAGCAGCAAGAGCAAACGGCGGCGTTTGGCAGCTCTATTTGTTTTTGTAGAATTCGCAAATTGGCAAAATAAAGCTTTTCCGTATGTCGCGGTGTCGCATTAAGTATTCTAAGACACAGCAATTCGTATTTGGCGACCGTAGCATGTCGATAGGGTTTGATAAATTTTATTTATTATTCAATTTAACGCCTTCAATTGCTATAGCTCCGGCTTCTATAGTAATATAGTTATAATATTGCTTTTTGATTTTATTAGGTGCCATGCTAAATTAAAGTGAAGCTCGGAAAGCAGCAAGAGCAAACGGCGGCGTGTGGCAGCCCTATTTGTTTTTGCAGAATTCGCAAATTGGCAAAATAAAGCTTTTCCGTATGTCGCGGTGTCGCATTAAGTATTCTAAGACACAGCAATTCGTATATGGCGACCGTAGCATGTCGATGGGGTTTGATAAATTTTATTTATTATTCAATTTAATGCCTTCAAGTGTTATAGCTTCTGCTTCTATAGTTATATAGTTATAATATTGCTTTTTGATTTTATTAGGTGCCATGCTAAATTAAAGTGAAGCTCGGAAAGCAGCAAGAGCAAACGGCGGCGTTTGGCAGCTCTATTTGTTATTGTAGAATTCGCAAATTGGCAAAATAAAGCTTTTCCGTATGTCGCGGTGTCGCATTAAGTATTCTAAGACACAGCAATTCGTATTTGGCGACCGTAGCATGTCGATGGGGTTTGATAAATTTTATTTATTATTCAATTTAACGGCTTCAATTGCTATAGCTCCGGCTTCTATAGTAATATAGTTATAATATTGCTTTTTGATTTTATTAGGTGCCATGCTAAATTAAAGTGAAGCTCGGAAAGCAGCAAGAGCAAACGGCGGCGTTTGGCAGCTCTATTTGTTTTTGTAGAATTCGCAAATTGGCAAAATAAAGCTTTTCCGTATGTCGCAGTGTCGCATTAAGTATTCTAAGACACAGCAATTCGTATTTGGCGACCGTAGCATGTCGATGGGGTTTGATAAATTTTATTTATTATTCAATTTAACGCCTTCAATTGCTATAGCTCCGGCTTCTATAGTAATATAGTTATAATATTGCTTTTTGATTTT
This sequence comes from Agriotes lineatus, assembly GCA_940337035.1. Taxonomy (NCBI): domain Eukaryota; kingdom Metazoa; phylum Arthropoda; class Insecta; order Coleoptera; family Elateridae; genus Agriotes; species Agriotes lineatus. The sequence continues at coordinate 81,932 of CALNHX010001264.1, read as the reverse complement.
ATTTGGTGCCATACTAAATTAAAGCGAAGCTCGGAAAGCAGCAAGAGCAAACGGCGGCGTTTGGCAGCTCTATTTGTTTTTGTAGAATTCGCAAATTGGCAAAATAAAGCTTTTCCGTATGTCGCGGTGTCGCATTAAGTATTCTAAGACACAGCAATTCGTATTTGGCGACCGTAGCATGTCGATGGGGTTTGATAAATTTTATTTATTATTTAATTTAATGCCTTCAATTGCTATAGCTCCGGCTTCTATAGTAATATAGTTATAATATTGCTTTTTGATTTTATTAGGTGCCATACTAAATTAAAGCGAAACTCGGAAAGCAGCAAGAGCAAACGGCGGCGTTTGGCAGCTCTATTTGTTTTTGTAGAATTCGCAAATTGGCCAAATAAAGCTTTTCCGTATGTCGCGGTGTCGCATTAAGTATTCCAAGACACAGCAATGCGTATTTGGCCACCGTACCACGTCGATGGGGTTTGATAAATTTTATTTATTATTTAATTTAATGCCTTCAATTGCTATAGCTCCGGCTTCTATAGTAATATAGTTATAATATTGCTTTTTGATTTTATTAGGTGCCATACTAAATTAAAGCGAAACTCGGAAAGCAGCAAGAGCAAACGGCGGCGTTTGGCAGCTCTATTTGTTTTTGTAGAATTCGCAAATTGGCCAAATAAAGCTTTTCCGTATGTCGCGGTGTCGCAGTAAGTATTCTAAGACACAGCAATGTGTATTTGGCCACCGTACCATGTCGATGGGGTTTGATAAATTTTATTTATTATTTAATTTAATGCCTTCAATTGCTATACCTCCGGCTTCTATAGTAATATAGTTATAATATTGCTTTTTGATTTTATTTGGTGCCATACTAAATTAAAGCGAAACTCGGAAAGCAGCAAGAGCAAACGGCGGCGTTTGGCAGATCTATTTGTTTTTGTAGAATTCGCAAATTGGCAAAATAAAGCTTTTCCGTATGTCGCGGTGTCGCATTAAGTATTCTAAGACACAGCAATTCGTATATGGCGACCGTAGCATGTCGATGGGGTTTGATAAATTTTATTTATTATTCAATTTAATGCCTTCAAGTGTTATAGCTTCTGCTTCTATAGTTATATAGTTATAATATTGCTTTTTGATTTTATTAGGTGCCATGCTAAATTAAAGTGAATCTCGGAAAGCAGCAAGAGCAAACGGCGGCGTTTGGCAGCTCTATTTGTTTTTGTAGAATTCGCAAATTGGCAAAATAAAGCTTTTCCGTATGTCGCGGTGTCGCATTAAGTATTCTAAGACACAGCAATTCGTATTTGGCGACCGTAGCATGTCGATGGGGTTTGATAAATTTTATTTATTATTCAATTTAACGGCTTCAATTGCTATAGCTCCGGCTTCTATAGTAATATAGTTATAATATTGCTTTTTGATTTTATTAGGTGCCATGCTAAATTAAAGTGAAGCTCGGAAAGCAGCAAGAGCAAACGGCGGCGTTTGGCAGCTCTATTTGTTTTTGTAGAATTCGCAAATTGGCAAAATAAAGCTTTTCCGTATGTCGCGGTGTCGCATTAAGTATTCTAAGACACAGCAATTCGTATTTGACGACCGTAGCATGTCGATGGGGTTTGATAAATTTTATTTATTATTCAATTTAACGCCTTCAATTGCTATAGCTCCGGCTTCTATAGTAATATAGTTATAATATTGCTTTTTGATTTTATTAGGTGCCATGCTAAATTAAAGTGAAGCTCGGAAAGCAGCAAGAGCAAACGGCGGCGTTTGGCAGCTCTATTTGTTTTTGTAGAATTTGCAAATTGGCAAAATAAAGCTTTTCCGTATGTCGCGGTGTCGCATTAAGTATTCTAAGACACAGCAATTCGTATTTGGCGACCGTAGCATGTCGATGGGGTTTGATAAATTTTATTTATTATTCAATTTAACGCCTTCAATTGCTATTGCTCCGGCTTCTATAGTAATATAGTTATAATATTGCTTTTTGATTTTATTTGGTGCCATACTAAATTAAAGCGAAGCTCGGAAAGCAGCAAGAGCAAACGGCGGCGTTTGGCAGCTCTATTTGTTTTTGTAGAATTCGCAAATTGGCAAAATAAAGCTTTTCCGTATGTCGCGGTGTCGCATTAAGTTGTGATATGTTTTTCGGACTTTTTCCACAGTCTAGGGTGTAAATCACACAACGTTTCGGGAGTTTTGTTCTACTCCCGTCTTCAGGTGTTCCTGGTTAGTCCTGAGAAGGACTTATATTCTACGTTTTTCTCCGTAAATTTGTGCCTCCCCCGGGGTTTGAAACCGGGACCGCTGATCGCTAGTCTGCCACTCGAACCACTAGGCCAGCAGTATTCCAAGACACAGCAATGCGTATTTGGCCACCGTACCACGTCGATGGGGTTTGATAAATTTTATTTATTATTTAATTTAATGCCTTCAATTGCTATAGCTCCGGCTTCTATAGTAATATAGTTATAATATTGCTTTTTGATTTTATTAGGTGCCATACTAAATTAAAGCGAAACTCGGAAAGCAGCAAGAGCAAACGGCGGCGTTTGGCAGCACTATTTGTTTTTGTAGAATTCGCAAATTGGCAAAATAAAGCTTTTCCGTATGTCGCGGTGTCGCATTAAGTATTCCAAGACACAGCAATGCGTATTTGGCCACCGTACCATGTCGATGGGGTTTGATAAATTTTATTTATTATTTAATTTAATGCCTTCAATTGCTATAGCTCCGGCTTCTATAGTAATATAGTTATAATATTGCTTTTTGATTTTATTTGGTGCCATACTAAATTAAAGCGAAACTCGGAAAGCAGCAAGAGCAAACGGCGGTGTTTGGCAGCCCTATTTGTTTTTGTAGAATTCGCAAATTGGCAAAATAAAGCTTGTCCGTATGTCGCGGTGTCGCATTAAGTATTCCAAGACACAGCAATTCGTATTTGGCGACCGTAGCATGTCGATGGGGTTTGATAAATTTTATTTATTATTCAATTTAACGCCTTCAAGTGTTATAGCTTCTGCTTCTATAGTAATATAGTTATAATATTGCTTTTTGATTTTATTTGGTGCCATACTAAATTAAAGCGAAGCTCGGAAAGCAGCAAGAGCAAACGGCGGCGTTTGGCAGCTCTACTTGTTTTTGTAGAATTCGGAAATTGGCAAAATAAAGCTTTTCCGTATGTCGCGGTGACACATTAAGTATTCCAAGACACAGCAGTTCGTATTAGGCTACCGTACCATGTCGATGGGGTTTGATAAATTTTATTTATTATTCGATTTAATAGCTTCAATTGCGATAGCTCTTGCTTCTATAGTAATATAGTTATAATATTGCTTTTTGAATTTATTAGGTGCCATACTAAATTAAAGCGAAGCTCGAAAAGCAGCAAGAGCAAACAGCGGCGTTTGGCAGCTCTATTTGTTTTTGTAGAATTCGCAAATTGGCAAAATAAAGCTTTTCCGTATGTCGCGGTGTCGCATTAAGTATTCTAAGACACAGCAATTCGTATATGGCGACCGTACCATGTCGATGGGGTTGATAAATTTTATTTATAAAGCTTTTCCGTATGTCGCGGTGTCGCATTAAGTATTCTAATACACAGCAATTCGGATATGGCGACCGTACCATGTCGATGGGCTTAGATAAATTCTATTAATTAATCAATTTAATGGCTGCGAGTGTTATAGCTCCTGCGTCTATAGTAATCTAGTTACAAATATTGCTTTATGATCCTATTAGGCGCCATATTAAATTAAAGCGAAGCTCGGAAAGCAGCAAGAGCAAACGGCGGCGTTTGGCAGCTCTATTTGTTTTTGTAGAATACGCAAATTGGCAAAATAAAGCTTTTCCGTATTTCGCTGTTTCGCATTTAGTATTCTAAGACACAACAATTCGTATATGGCGACCGTACCATGTGGATAGGGTTAGATAAATTTTATTTATTATTCAATTTAATACCTTCAAGTGTTATAGGTCCTGCTTCTATAGTAATATAGTTAAAAATATTGCTCTTTGGTTTTCTTAGGTGCCATACTAAATTGAAGCGAATCTCGGAAAGCAGCAAGAGCAAACGGCGGCGTTTGGCAGCTCTATTTGTTTTTGTAGAATTCGCAAATTGGCAAAATCAAGCTTTTCCGTATGTCGCGGTGTCGCATTAAGTATTCTAAGACACAGCAATTCGGATATGGCGACCGTACCATGTCGATGGGGTTAGATAAAGTTTATTTATTATTCAATTTAATGCCTTCAAGTGTTATAGCTCCTGCTTCTATAGTTATATAGTTATAATATTGCTTTTTGATTTTATTAGGTGCCATACTAAGTTAAAGCGAAGCTCGGAAAGCAGCAAGAGCAAACGGCGGCGTTTGGCAGCTCTATTTGTTTTTGTAGAATTCGCAAATTGGCAAAATAAAGCTTTTCCGTATGTCGCGGTGTCGCATTAAGTATTCTAAGAAACAGCAATTCTTATTAGGCCACCGTACCATGTCGATGGGGTTTGATAAATTTTATTTATTATTCAATTTAATGCCTTCAATTGCTATCGCTCCTGCTTCTATAGTAATATAGTTATAATATTGCTTTTTGATTTTATTAGGTGCCATACTAAATTAAAGCGAATCTCGGAAAGCAGCAAGAGCAAACGGCGATGTTTGGCAGCTCTATTTGTTTTTGTAGAATTCGCAAATAGACAAAATAAAGCTTTTCCGTATGTCGCGGTGTCGCATTAAGTATTCTAAGACACAGCAATGCGTATTTGGCCACCGTACCATGTCGATGGGGTTTGATAAATTTTATTTATTATTTAATTTAATGCCTTCAATTGCTATAGCTCCGGCTTCTATAGTAATATAGTTATAATATTGCTTTTTGATTTTATTTGGTGCCATACTAAATTAAAGCGAAGCTCGGAAAGCAGCAAGAGCAAACGGCGGCGTTTGGCAGCTCTATTTGTTTTTGTAGAATTCGCAAATTGGCAAAATATAGCTTTTCCGTATGTCGCGGTGTCGCATTAAGTATTCCAAGACACAGCAATTCGTATTTGGCGACCGTAGCATGTCGATGGGATTTGATAAATTTTATTTATTATTCCATTTATTGCCTTCAAGTGTTATAGCTTCTGCTTCTATAGTTATATAGTTATAATATTGCTTTTTGATTTTATTAGGTGCCATACTAAATTAAAGCGAAGCTCGGAAAGCAGCGAGAGCATACGGCGGCGTTTGGCAGCTCTATTTGTTTTTGTTGAATTCCCAAATTGGCAAAATAAAGCTTTTGCGTATGTCGCGGTGACGCATTAAGTATTCTAAGACACAGCAGTTCGTATTAGGCTACCGTACCATGTCGATGGGGTTTGATAAATTTTATTTATTATTCGATTTAATGGCATCAATTGCGATAGCTCTTGCTTCTATAGTAATATAGTTATAATATTGCTTTTTGATTTTATTAGGTGCCATACTAAATTAAAGCGAAGCTCGAAAAGCAGCAAGAGCAAACAGCGGCGTTTGGCAGCTCTATTTGTTTTTGTAGAATTCGCAAATTGGCAAAATAAAGCTTTTCCGTATGTCGCGGTGTCGCATTAAGTATCCTAAGACACAGCAATTCGTATATGGCGACCGTACCATGTCGATGGGGTTGATAAATTTTATTTATAAAGCTTTTCCGTATGTCGCGGTGTCGCATTAAGTATTCTAATACACAGCAATTCGGATATGGCGACCGTACCATGTCGATGGGCTTAGATAAATTCTATTAATTAATCAATTTAATGGCTGCGAGTGTTATAGCTTCTGCGTCTATAGTAATCTAGTTACAAATATTGCTTTATGATCCTATTAGACGCCATATTAAATTAAAGCGAAGCTCGGAAGCAGCAAGAGCAAACGGCGACGTTTGGCAGCTCTATTTGTTTTTGTAGAATTCGCAAATTGGCAAAATAAGGCTTTTCCGTATTTCGCTGTTTCGCATTTAGTATTCTAAGACACAACAATTCGTATATGGCGACCGTACCATGTGGATGGGGTTAGATAAATTTTATTTATTATTCAATTTAATACCTTCAAGTGTTATAGGTCCGGCTTCTATAGTAATATAGTTAAAAATATTGCTCTTTGGTTTTCTTAGGTGCCATACTAAATTGAAGCGAATCTCGGAAAGCAGCAAGAGCAAACGGCGGCGTTTGGCAGCTCTATTTGTTTTTGTAGAATTCGCAAATTGGCAAAATCAAGCTTTTCCGTATGTCGCGGTGTCGCATTAAGTATTCTAAGACACAGCAATTCGGATATGGCGACCGTACCATGTCGATGGGGTTAGATAAAGTTTATTTATTATTCAATTTAATGCCTTCAAGTGTTATAGCTCCTGCTTCTATAGTTATATAGTTATAATATTGCTTTTTGATTTTATTAGGTGCCATACTAAGTTAAAGCGAAGCTCGGAAAGCAGCAAGAGCAAACGGCGGCGTTTGGCAGCTCTATTTGATTTTGTAGAATTCGCAAATTCTCAAAATAAAGCTTTTCCGTATGTCGCGGTGTCGCATTAAGTATTCTAAGAAACAGCAATGCGTATTTGGCCACCGTACCATGTCGATGGGGTTTGATAAATTTTATTTATTATTTAATTTAATGGCTTCAATTGCTATAGCTCCGGCTTCTATAGTAATATAGTTATAATATTGCTTTTTGATTTTATTTGGTGCCATACTAAATTAAAGCGAAGCTCGGAAAGCAGCAAGAGCAAACGGCGGCGTTTGGCAGCTCTATTTGTTTTTGTAGAATTCGCAAATTGGCAAAATATAGCTTTTCCGTATGTCGCGGTGTCGCATTAAGTATTCCAAGACACAGCAATTCGTATTTGGCGACCGTAGCATGTCGATGGGATTTGATAAATTTTATTTATTATTCCATTTATTGCCTTCAAGTGTTATAGCTTCTGCTTCTATAGTTATATAGTTATAATATTGCTTTTTGATTTTATTAGGTGCCATACTAACTTAAAGCGAAGCTCGGAAAGCAGCGAGAGCATACGGCGGCGTTTGGCAGCTCTATTTGTTTTTGTTGAATTCCCAAATTGGCAAAATAAAGCTTTTCCGTATGTCGCGGTGACGCATTAAGTATTCTAAGACACAGCAGTTCGTATTAGGCTACCGTACCATGTCGATTGGGTTTGATAAATTTTATTTATTATTCGATTTAATGGCTTCAATTGCGATAGCTCTTGCTTCTATAGTAATATAGTTATAATATTGCTTTTTGATTTTATTAGGTGCCATACTAAATTAAAGCGAAGCTCGAAAAGCAGCAAGAGCAAACAGCGGCGTTTGGCAGCTCTATTTGTTTTTGTAGAATTCGCAAATTGGCAAAATAAAGTTTTTCCGTATGTCGCGGTGTCGCATTAAGTATCCTAAGACACAGCAATTCGTATATGGCGACCGTACCATGTCGATGGGGTTGATAAATTTTATTTATAAAGCTTTTCCGTATGTCGCGGTGTCGTATTAAGTATTCTAATACACAGCAATTCGGATATGGCGACCGTACCATGTCGATGGGGTTAGATAAATTTTATTTATTATTCAATTTAATGCCTTCAAGTGTTATAGCTCCTGCTTCTATAGTTATGTAGTTATAATATTGCTTTTGGATTTTATTAGGCGCCATACTAAATTAAAGCGAATCTCGGAAAGCAGCAAGAGCAAACGGCGGTGTTTGGCAGCTCTATTTGTTTTTGTAGAATTCGCAAATTGGCAAAATAAAGTTTTTCCGTATGTCGCGGTGTCGCATTAAGTATCCTAAGACACAGCAATTCGTATATGGCGACCGTACCATGTCGATGGGGTTGATAAATTTTATTTATAAAGCTTTTCCGTATGTCGCGGTGTCGTATTAAGTATTCTAATACACAGCAATTCGGATATGGCGACCGTACCATGTCGATGGGCTTAGATAAATTCTATTAATTAATCAATTTAATGGCTGCGAGTGTTATAGCTTCTGCGTCTATAGTAATCTAGTTACAAATATTGCTTTATGATCCTATTAGACGCCATATTAAATTAAAGCGAAGCTCGGAAGCAGCAAGAGCAAACGGCGACGTTTGGCAGCTCTATTTGTTTTTGTAGAATTCGCAAATTGGCAAAATCAAGCTTTTCCGTATGTCGCGGTGTCGCATTAAGTATTCTAAGCACAGCAATTCGTATATGGCGACCGTACCATGTCGATGGGGTTAGATAAATTTTATTTATTATTCAATTTAATGCCTTCAAGTGTTATAGGTCCTGCTTCTATAGTAATATAGTTAAAAATATTGCTCTTTGATTTTATTAAGTGCCATACTAAATTAAAGCGAATCTCGGAAAGCAGCAAGAGTAAACGGCGGAGTTTGGCAGCTCTATTTGTTTTAGTAGAATTTGCAAATTGGTAAAATCAAGCTTTTCCGTATGTCGCGGTGTCGCATTAAGTATTCTAAGCACAGCAATTCGTATATGGCGACCGTACCATGTCGATGGGGTTAGATAAATTTTATTTATTATTCAATTTAACGCCTTCAAGTGTTATAGCTCCTGCTTCTATAGTTATATAGTTTTAATATTGCTTTTTGATTTTATTAGGTGCCATACTAAATTAAAGCGAAGCTCGGAAGCAGCAAAAGCAAACGGCGGCGTTTGGCAGCTCTATTTGTTTTTGTAGAATTCGCAAATTGGCAAAATAAAGCTTTTCCGTATGTCGCGGTGTCGCATTAAGTATTCTAAGACACAGCAATTCGTATATGGCGACCGTACCATGTCGATGGGGTTAGATAAATTTTATTTATTATTCAATTTAATGCCTTCAAGTGTTATAGCTCCTGCTTCTATAGTTATATAGTTATAATATTGCTTTTTGATTTTATTAGGTGCCATACTAAGTTAAAGCGAAGCTCGGAAAGCAGCAAGAGCAAACGGCGGCGTTTGGCAGCTCTATTTGTTTTTGTAGAATTTGCAAATTGGTAAAATCAAGCTTTTCCGTATGTCGCGGTGTCGCATTAAGTATTCTAAGACACAGCAATTCGGATATGGCGACCGTACCATGTCGATGCGGTTAGATAAATTTTATTTATTATTCAATTTAATGCCTTCAAGTGTTATAGCTCCTGCTTCTATAGTTATATAGTTATAATATTGCTTTTGGATTTTATTAGGTGCCATACTAAATTAAAGCGAATCTCGGAAAGCAGCAAGAGCAAACGGCGGTGTTTGGCAGCGCTATTTGTTTTTGTAGAATTTGCAAATTGATAAAATCAAGCTTTTCCGTATGTCGCGGTGTCGCATTAAGTATTCTAAGACACAGCAATTCGGATATGGCAACCGTACCATGTCGATGGGGTTAGATAAATTTTATTTATTATTCAATTTAATGCCTACAAGTGTTATAGCTCCTGCTTCTATAGTTATATAGTTATAATATTGCTTTTTGATTTTATTAGTTGCCATACTAAGTTAAAGCGAAGCTCGGAAAGCAGCAAGAGCAAACGGCGGCGTTTGGCAGCTCCATTTGTTTTTGTAGAATTCGCAAATGGGCAAAATAAAGCTTTTTCGTATGTCGCGGTGTCGCATTAAGTATTCTAAGAAACAGCAATTCGTATTAGGCCACCGTACCATGTCGATGGGGTTTGATAAATTTTATTTATTATTCAATTTAATGCCTTCAATTGCTATAGCTCCTGCTTCTATAGTAATATAGTTATAATATTGCTTTTGGATTTTATTAGGTGCCATACTAAATTAAAGCGAATCTCGGAAAGCAGCAAGAGCAAACGGCGGTGTTTGGCAGCTCTATTTGTTTTTGTAGAATTCGCAAATTGACAAAATAAAGCTTTTCCGTATGTCGCGGTGTCGCATTAAGTTTTCTAAGACACAGCAATGCGTATTTGGCCACCGTACCATGTCGATGGGGTTTGATAAATTTTATTTATTATTCAATTTAATGCCTTCAATTGCTATAGCTCCTGCTTCTATAGTAATATAGTTATAATATTGCTTTTGGATTGTATTAGGTGCCATACTAAATTAAAGCGAATCTCGGAAAGCAGCAAGAGCAAACGGCGGTGTTTGGCAGCTCTATTTGTTTTTGTAGAATTTGCAAATTGGCAAAATCAAGCTTTTCCGTATGTCGCGGTGCCGCATACAGTATTCTAAGACACAGCAATTCGTATATGGCGACCGTACCATGTCGATGGGGTTAGATAAATTTTATTTATTATTCAATTTAATGCCTTCAAGTGTTATAGCTCCTGCTTCTATAGTTATATAGTTATAATATTGCTTTTTGATTTTATTAGGTGCCATACTAAGTTAAAGCGAAGCTCGGAAAGCAGCAAGAGCAAACGGCGGCGTTTGGCAGCTCTATTTGTTTTTGTAGAATTCGCAAAACGGCAAAATAAAGCTTTTTTGTATGTCGCGGTGTCGCATTAAGTATTCTAAGAAACAGCAATTCGGATATGGCGAGCGTACCATATCGATGGGGTTAGATAAATTTTATTAACTAATCAATTTAATGGCTGCGAGTGTTATAGCTTATGCGTCTATAGTAATCTAGTTACAAATATTGCTTTATGATCTCATTAGGCGCCATATTAAATTAAATCAAAGCCTAGAAAGCAGCAAGAGCAAACGGCGGAGTTTGGCAGCTCTATTTGTTTTTGTAGAATTCGCAAATTGGCAAAATAAAGCTTTTCCGTATGTCGCGGTGTCGCATTAAGTATTCTAAGAAACAGCAATTCTTATTAGGCCACCGTACCATGTCGATGGGGTTTGATAAATTTTATTTATTATTCAATTTAATGCCTTCAATTGCTATCGCTCCTGCTTCTATAGTAATATAGTTATAATATTGCTTTTTGATTTTATTAGGTGCCATACTAAATTAAAGCGAATCTCGGAAAGCAGCAAGAGCAAACGGCGATGTTTGGCAGCTCTATTTGTTTTTGTAGAATTCGCAAATAGACAAAATAAAGCTTTTCCGTACGTCGCGGTGTCGCATTAAGTATTCTAAGACACAGCAATGCGTATTTGGCCACCGTACCATGTCGATGGGGTTTGATAAATTTTATTTATTATTTAATTTAATGCCTTCAATTGCTATAGCTCCGGCTTCTATAGTAATATAGTTATAATATTGCTTTTTGATTTTATTTGGTGCCATACTAAATTAAAGCGAAGCTCGGAAAGCAGCAAGAGCAAACGGCGGCGTTTGGCAGCTCTATTTGTTTTTGTAGAATTCGCAAATTGGCAAAATATAGCTTTTCCGTATGTCGCGGTGTCGCATTAAGTATTCCAAGACACAGCAATTCGTATTTGGCGACCGTAGCATGTCGATGGGATTTGATAAATTTTATTTATTATTCCATTTATTGCCTTCAAGTGTTATAGCTTCTGCTTCTATAGTTATATAGTTATAATATTGCTTTTTGATTTTATTAGGTGCCATACTAAATTAAAGCGAAGCTCGGAAAGCAGCGAGAGCATACGGCGGCGTTTGGCAGCTCTATTTGTTTTTGTTGAATTCCCAAATTGGCAAAATAAAGCTTTTGCGTATGTCGCGGTGACGCATTAAGTATTCTAAGACACAGCAGTTCGTATTAGGCTACCGTACCATGTCGATGGGGTTTGATAAATTTTATTTATTATTCGATTTAATGGCATCAATTGCGATAGCTCTTGCTTCTATAGTAATATAGTTATAATATTGCTTTTTGATTTTATTAGGTGCCATACTAAATTAAAGCGAAGCTCGAAAAGCAGCAAGAGCAAACAGCGGCGTTTGGCAGCTCTATTTGTTTTTGTAGAATTCGCAAATTGGCAAAATAAAGCTTTTCCGTATGTCGCGGTGTCGCATTAAGTATCCTAAGACACAGCAATTCGTATATGGCGACCGTACCATGTCGATGGGGTTGATAAATTTTATTTATAAAGCTTTTCCGTATGTCGCGGTGTCGCATTAAGTATTCTAATACACAGCAATTCGGATATGGCGACCGTACCATGTCGATGGGCTTAGATAAATTCTATTAATTAATCAATTTAATGGCTGCGAGTGTTATAGCTTCTGCGTCTATAGTAATCTAGTTACAAATATTGCTTTATGATCCTATTAGACGCCATATTAAATTAAAGCGAAGCTCGGAAGCTGCAAGAGCAAACGGCGACGTTTGGCAGCTCTATTTGTTTTTGTAGAATTCGCAAATTGGCAAAATAAGGCTTTTCCGTATTTCGCTGTTTCGCATTTAGTATTCTAAGACACAACAATTCGTATATGGCGACCGTACCATGTGGATGGGGTTAGATAAATTTTATTTATTATTCAATTTAATACCTTCAAGTGTTATAGGTCCGGCTTCTATAGTAATATAGTTAAAAATATTGCTCTTTGGTTTTCTTAGGTGCCATACTAAATTGAAGCGAATCTCGGAAAGCAGCAAGAGCAAACGGCAGCGTTTGGCAGCTCTATTTGTTTTTGTAGAATTCGCAAATTGGCAAAATCAAGCTTTTCCGTATGTCGCGGTGTCGCATTAAGTATTCTAAGACACAGCAATTCGGATATGGCGACCGTACCATGTCGATGGGGTTAGATAAAGTTTATTTATTATTCAATTTAATGCCTTCAAGTGTTATAGCTCCTGCTTCTATAGTTATATAGTTATAATATTGCTTTTTGATTTTATTAGGTGCCATACTAAGTTAAAGCGAAGCTCGGAAAGCAGCAAGAGCAAACGGCGGCGTTTGGCAGCTCTATTTGATTTTGTAGAATTCGCAAATTCTCAAAATAAAGCTTTTCCGTATGTCGCGGTGTCGCATTAAGTATTCTAAGAAACAGCAATGCGTATTTGGCCACCGTACCATGTCGATGGGGTTTGATAAATTTTATTTATTATTTAATTTAATGGCTTCAATTGCTATAGCTCCGGCTTCTATAGTAATATAGTTATAATATTGCTTTTTGATTTTATTTGGTGCCATACTAAATTAAAGCGAAGCTCGGAAAGCAGCAAGAGCAAACGGCGGCGTTTGGCAGCTCTATTTGTTTTTGTAGAATTCGCAAATTGGCAAAATATAGCTTTTCCGTATGTCGCGGTGTCGCATTAAGTATTCCAAGACACAGCAATTCGTATTTGGCGACCGTAGCATGTCGATGGGATTTGATAAATTTTATTTATTATTCCATTTATTGCCTTCAAGTGTTATAGCTTCTGCTTCTATAGTTATATAGTTATAATATTGCTTTTTGATTTTATTAGGTGCCATACTAACTTAAAGCGAAGCTCGGAAAGCAGCGAGAGCATACGGCGGCGTTTGGCAGCTCTATTTGTTTTTGTTGAATTCCCAAATTGGCAAAATAAAGCTTTTCCGTATGTCGCGGTGACGCATTAAGTATTCTAAGACACAGCAGTTCGTATTAGGCTACCGTACCATGTCGATGGGGTTTGATAAATTTTATTTATTATTCGATTTAATGGCTTCAATTGCGATAGCTCTTGCTTCTATAGTAATATAGTTATAATATTGCTTTTTGATTTTATTAGGTGCCATACTAAATTAAAGCGAAGCTCGAAAAGCAGCAAGAGCAAACAGCGGCGTTTGGCAGCTCTATTTGTTTTTGTAGAATTCGCAAATTGGCAAAATAAAGTTTTTCCGTATGTCGCGGTGTCGCATTAAGTATCCTAAGACACAGCAATTCGTATATGGCGACCGTACCATGTCGATGGGGTTGATAAATTTTATTTATAAAGCTTTTCCGTATGTCGCGGTGTCGTATTAAGTATTCTAATACACAGCAATTCGGATATGGCGACCGTACCATGTCGATGGGGTTAGATAAATTTTATTTATTATTCAATTTAATGCCTTCAAGTGTTATAGCTCCTGCTTCTATAGTTATGTAGTTATAATATTGCTTTTGGATTTTATTAGGCGCCATACTAAATTAAAGCGAATCTCGGAAAGCAGCAAGAGCAAACGGCGGTGTTTGGCAGCTCTATTTGTTTTTGTAGAATTCGCAAATTGGCAAAATAAAGTTTTTCCGTATGTCGCGGTGTCGCATTAAGTATCCTAAGACACAGCAATTCGTATATGGCGACCGTACCATGTCGATGGGGTTGATAAATTTTATTTATAAAGCTTTTCCGTATGTCGCGGTGTCGTATTAAGTATTCTAATACACAGCAATTCGGATATGGCGACCGTACCATGTCGATGGGCTTAGATAAATTCTATTAATTAATCAATTTAATGGCTGCGAGTGTTATAGCTTCTGCGTCTATAGTAATCTAGTTACAAATATTGCTTTATGATCCTATTAGACGCCATATTAAATTAAAGCGAAGCTCGGAAGCAGCAAGAGCAAACGGCGACGTTTGGCAGCTCTATTTGTTTTTGTAGAATTCGCAAATTGGCAAAATCAAGCTTTTCCGTATGTCGCGGTGTCGCATTAAGTATTCTAAGCACAGCAATTCGTATATGGCGACCGTACCATGTCGATGGGGTTAGATAAATTTTATTTATTATTCAATTTAATGCCTTCAAGTGTTATAGGTCCTGCTTCTATAGTAATATAGTTAAAAATATTGCTCTTTGATTTTATTAAGTGCCATACTAAATTAAAGCGAATCTCGGAAAGCAGCAAGAGTAAACGGCGGAGTTTGGCAGCTCTATTTGTTTTAGTAGAATTTGCAAATTGGTAAAATCAAGCTTTTCCGTATGTCGCGGTGTCGCATTAAGTATTCTAAGCACAGCAATTCGTATATGGCGACCGTACCATGTCGATGGGGTTAGATAAATTTTATTTATTATTCAATTTAACGCCTTCAAGTGTTATAGCTCCTGCTTCTATAGTTATATAGTTTTAATATTGCTTTTTGATTTTATTAGGTGCCATACTAAATTAAAGCGAAGCTCGGAAAGCAGCAAAAGCAAACGGCGGCGTTTGGCAGCTCTATTTGTTTTTGTAGAATTCGCAAATTGGCAAAATAAAGCTTTTCCGTATGTCGCGGTGTCGCATTAAGTATTCTAAGACACAGCAATTCGTATATGGCGACCGTACCATGTCGATGGGGTTAGATAAATTTTATTTATTATTCAATTTAATGCCTTCAAGTGTTATAGCTCCTGCTTCTATAGTTATATAGTTATAATATTGCTTTTTGATTTTATTAGGTGCCATACTAAGTTAAAGCGAAGCTCGGAAAGCAGCAAGAGCAAACGGCGGCGTTTGGCAGCTCTATTTGTTTTTGTAGAATTTGCAAATTGGTAAAATCAAGCTTTTCCGTATGTCGCGGTGTCGCATTAAGTATTCTAAGACACAGCAATTCGGATATGGCGACCGTACCATGTCGATGCGGTTAGATAAATTTTATTTATTATTCAATTTAATGCCTTCAAGTGTTATAGCTCCTGCTTCTATAGTTATATAGTTATAATATTGCTTTTTGATTTTATTAGGTGCCATACTAAGTTAAAGCGAAGCTCGGAAAGCAGCAAGAGCAAACGGCGGCGTTTGGCAGCTCCATTTGTTTTTGTAGAATTCGCAAATGGGCAAAATAAAGCTTTTTCGTATGTCGCGGTGTCGCATTAAGTATTCTAAGAAACAGCAATTCGTATTAGGCCACCGTACCATGTCGATGGGGTTTGATAAATTTTATTTATTATTCAATTTAATGCCTTCAATTGCTATAGCTCCTGCTTCTATAGTAATATAGTTATAATATTGCTTTTGGATTTTATTAGGTGCCATACTAAATTAAAGCGAATCTCGGAAAGCAGCAAGAGCAAACGGCGGTGTTTGGCAGCGCTATTTGTTTTTGTAGAATTTGCAAATTGATAAAATCAAGCTTTTCCGTATGTCGCGGTGTCGCATTAAGTATTCTAAGACACAGCAATTCGGATATGGCGACCGTACCATGTCGATGGGGTTAGATAAATTTTATTTATTATTCAATTTAATGCCTTCAAGTGTTATAGCTCCTGCTTCTATAGTTATATAGTTATAATATTGCTTTTTGATTTTATTAGTTGCCATACTAAGTTAAAGCGAAGCTCGGAAAGCAGCAAGAGCAAACGGCGGCGTTTGGCAGCTCCATTTGTTTTTGTAGAATTCGCAAATGGGCAAAATAAAGCTTTTTCGTATGTCGCGGTGTCGCATTAAGTATTCTAAGAAACAGCAATTCGTATTAGGCCACCGTACCATGTCGATGGGGTTTGATAAATTTTATTTATTATTCAATTTAATGCCTTCAATTGCTATAGCTCCTGCTTCTATAGTAATATAGTTATAATATTGCTTTTGGATTTTATTAGGTGCCATACTAAATTAAAGCGAATCTCGGAAAGCAGCAAGAGCAAACGGCGGTGTTTGGCAGCTCTATTTGTTTTTGTAGAATTCGCAAATTGACAAAATAAAGCTTTTCCGTATGTCGCGGTGTCGCATTAAGTTTTCTAAGACACAGCAATGCGTATTTGGCCACCGTACCATGTCGATGGGGTTTGATAAATTTTATTTATTATTCAATTTAATGCCTTCAATTGCTATAGCTCCTGCTTCTATAGTAATATAGTTATAATATTGCTTTTGGATTGTATTAGGTGCCATACTAAATTAAAGCGAATCTCGGAAAGCAGCAAGAGCAAACGGCGGTGTTTGGCAGCTCTATTTGTTTTTGTAGAATTTGCAAATTGGCAAAATCAAGCTTTTCCGTATGTCGCGGTGCCGCATACAGTATTCTAAGACACAGCAATTCGTATATGGCGACCGTACCATGTCGATGGGGTTAGATAAATTTTATTTATTATTCAATTTAATGCCTTCAAGTGTTATAGCTCCTGCTTCTATAGTTATATAGTTATAATATTGCTTTTTGATTTTATTAGGTGCCATACTAAGTTAAAGCGAAGCTCGGAAAGCAGCAAGAGCAAACGGCGGCGTTTGGCAGCTCTATTTGTTTTTGTAGAATTCGCAAAACGGCAAAATAAAGCTTTTTTGTATGTCGCGGTGTCGCATTAAGTATTCTAAGAAACAGCAATTCGGATATGGCGAGCGTACCATATCGATGGGGTTAGATAAATTTTATTAACTAATCAATTTAATGGCTGCGAGTGTTATAGCTTATGCGTCTATAGTAATCTAGTTACAAATATTGCTTTATGATCTCATTAGGCGCCATATTAAATTAAATCAAAGCCTAGAAAGCAGCAAGAGCAAACGGCGGAGTTTGGCAGCTCTATTTGTTTTTGTAGAATTCGCAAATTGGCAAAATAAAGCTTTTCCGTATGTCGCGGTGTCGCATTAAGTATTCTAAGCACAGCAACTCGTATATGGCGACCGTACCATGTCGATGGGGTTAGATAAATTTTATTTATTATTCAATTTAATGCCTTCAAGTGTTATAGGTGCTGCTTCTAAAGTAATATAGTTAAAAATATTGCTTTTTGATTTTATTAGGTGCCATACTAAGTTAAAGCGAAGCTCGGAAAGCAGCAAGAGCAAACGGCGGCGTTTGGCAGCTCTATTTATTTTTGTAGAATTCGCAAATGGTCAAAATAAAGCTTTTCCGTATGTCGCGGTGTCGCATTAAGTTCTCTAAGAAACAGCAATTCGTATTAGGCCACCGTACCATTTCGATGGGTTTTGATAAATTTTATTTATTATTCAATTTAATGCCTTCAATTGCTATAGCTCCTGCTTCTATAGTAATATAGTTATAATATTGCTTTTTGATTTTATTAGGTGCCATATTAAGTTAAAGCGAAGCTCGGAAAGCAGCAAGAGCAAACGGCGGCGTTTGGCAGCTCTATATGTTTTTGTAGAATTCGCAAATGGGCAAAATAAAGCTTTTCCGTATGTCGCGGTGTCGCATTAAGTATTCTAAGAAACAGCAATTCGTTTTAGGCCACCGTACCATGTCGATGGGGTTTGATAAATTTTATTTATTATTCAATTTAATGCCTTCAATTGCTATACCTCCTGCTTCTATAGTAATATAGTTATAATATTGCTTTTGGATTTTATTAGGTGCCATACTAATTTAAAGCGAATCTTGGAAAGCAGCAAGAGCAAACGGCGTCGTTTGGCAGCTCTATTTGTTATTGTAGAATTTGCAAATTGATAAAATCAAGGTTTTCCGTATGTCGCGGTGTCGCATTAAGTATTCTAAGACACAGCAATTCGGATATGGCAACCGTACCATGTCGATGGGGTTAGATAAATTTTATTTATTATTCAATTTAAGACCTTCAAGTGTTATAGGTCCTGCTTCTATAGTAATATAGTTAAAAATAATGCTCTTTGATTTTATTAGGTGCCATACTAAATTGAAGCGAATCTCGGAAAGCAGCAAGAGCAAACGGCGGCGTTTGGCAGCTCTATTTGTTATTGTAGAATTTGCAAATTGGTAAAATCAAGGTTTTCCGTATGTCGCGGTGTCGCATTAAGTATTCTAAGACACAGCAATTCGGATATGGCGACCGTACCATATCGATGGGGTTAGATAAATTTTATTTATTATTCAATTTAATGCCTTCAATTGCTATAGCTCCTGCTTCTATAGTAATATAGTTATAATATTGCTTTTTGATTTTATTAGGTGCCATACTAAATTAAAGCGAATCTCGGAAAGCAGCAAGAGCAAACGGCGGCGTTTGGCAGCTCTATTTGTTCTTGTAGAATTCGCAAATTGACAAAATAAAGCTTTTCCGTATGTCGCGGTGTCGCATTAAGTATTCTAAGACGCAGCAATGCGTATTTGGCCACCGTACCATGTCGATGGGGTTTGATAAATTGTATTTATTATTCAATTTAATGCCTTCAATTGCTATAGCTCCTGCTTCTATAGTAATATAGTTATAATATTGCTTTTGGATTTTATTAGGTGCCATTCTAAATTAAAGCGAATCTCGGAAAGCAGCAAGAGCAAACGGCGGTGTTTGGCAGCTCTATTTGTTTTAGTAGAATTCGCAAATTGGCAAAATAATGCTTTTCCGTATGTCGCGGTGTCGCATTAAGTATTCTAAGACACAGCAATGCGTATTTGGCCACCGTACCATGTCGATGGGGTTTGATAAATTTTATTTATTATTCAATTTAATGCCTTCAATTGCTATAGCTCCTGCTTCTACAGTAATATAGTTATAATATTGCTTTTGGATTTTATTATGTGCCATACTAAATTAAAGCGAATCTCGGAAAGCAGCAAGAGCAAACGGCGGTGTTTGGCAGCTCTATTTGTTTTAGTAGAATTCGCAAATTGGCAAAATAATGCTTTTCCGTATGTCGCGGTGTCTCATTAAGTATTCTAAGACACAGCACTTCGTATTTGGCGACCGTACCATGTCGATGGGGTTAGATTAATTTTATTTATTATTCAATTTAACGCCTTCAAGTGTTATAGCTCCTGCTTCTATAGTTATATAGTTATAATATTGCTCTTTGATTTTATTAGGTGCCATACTAAATTAAAGCGAAGCTCGGAAAGCAGCAAAAGCAAACCGCGGCGTTTGGCAGCTTTATTTGTTTTTGTAGAATTCGCAAATTGGCAAAATAAAGCTTTTCCGTATGTCGCGGTGTCGCATTAAGTATTCTAAGACACATCAATTCGTATATGGCGACCGTACCATGTCGATGGGATTAGATAAATTTTATTTATTATTCAATTTAATGCCTTCAAGTGTTATAGGTCCTGTTTCTATAGTAATATAGTTAAAAATATTGCTCTTTGATTTTATTAGGTGCCATACTAAATTGAAGCGAATCTCGGAAAGCAGCAAGAGCAAACGGCGGCGTTTGGCAGCTCTATTTGTTTTTGTAGAATTTGCAAATTGGTAAAATCAAGCTTTTCCGTATGTCGCGGTGTCGCATTAAGTATTCTAAGACACATCAATTCGTATATGGCGACCGTACCATGTCGATGGGATTAGATAAATTTTATTTATTATTCAATTTAATGCCTTCAAGTGTTATAGCTTCTGCTTCTATAGTAATATAGTTATAATATTGCTTTTTGATTTTATTAGGTGCCATGCTAAATTAAAGTGAAGCTCGGAAAGCAGCAAGAGCAAACGGCGGCGTTTGGCAGCTCTATTTGTTTTTGTAGAATTCGGAAATTGGCAAAATAAAGCTTTTCCGTATGTCGCTCGTGTCGCATTAAGTATTCTAAGACACAGCAATTCGTATTTGGCGACCGTAGCATGTCGATGGGGTTTGATAAATTTTATTTATTATTCAATTTAACGCCTTCAATTGCTATAGCTCCGGCTTCTATAGTAATATAGTTATAATATTGCTTTTTGATTTTATTTGGTGCCATACTAAATTAAAGCGAAGCTCGGAAAGCAGCAAGAGCAAACGGCGGCGTGTGGCAGCTCTATTTGTTTTTGTAGAATTCGGAAATTGGCAAAATAAAGCTTTTCCGTATGTCGCAGTGTCGCACTAAGTATT
The DNA here is from genome assembly GCA_940337035.1 of Agriotes lineatus. Classification (NCBI taxonomy): domain Eukaryota; kingdom Metazoa; phylum Arthropoda; class Insecta; order Coleoptera; family Elateridae; genus Agriotes; species Agriotes lineatus. The sequence continues at coordinate 61,470 of CALNHX010001264.1, read as the reverse complement.
GTAAGACACAGCAATTCGTATTTGGCGACCGTAGCATGTCGATGGGGTTTGATAAATTTTATTTATTATTTAATTTAATGCCTTCAATTGCTATAGCTCCGGCTTCTATAGTAATATGGTTATAATATTGCTTTTTGATTTTATTTGGTACCATACTAAATTAAAGCGAAACTCGGAAAGCAGCAAGAGCAAACGGCGGCGTTTGGCAGCTCTATTTGTTTTTGTAGAATTCGCAAATTGGCAAAATAAAGCTTTTCCGTATGTCGCGGTGTCGCATTAAGTATTCCAAGACACAGCAATTCGTATTTGGCGACCGTAGCATGTCGATGGGGTTTGATAAATTTTATTTATTATTCAATTTAATGCCTTCAAGTGTTATAGCTTCTGCTTCTATAGTTATATAGTTATAAAATTGCTTTTTGATTTTATTAGGTGCCATGCTAAATTAAGGTGAAGCTCGGAAAGCAGCAAGAGCAAACGGCGGCGCTTGGCAGCTCTATTTGTTTTTGTAGAATTCGGAAATTGGCAAAATAAAGCTTTTCCGTATGTGGCGACCGTACCATGTTGATGGGATTAGATAAATTTTATTTATTATTCAATTTAATGCCTTCAAGTGTTATAGGTCCTGTTTCTATAGTAATATAGTTAAAAATATTGCTCTTTGATTTTATTAGGTGCCATACTAAATTGAAGCGAATCTCGGAAAGCAGCAAGAGCAAACGGCGGCGTTTGGCAGCTCTATTTGTTTTTGTAGAATTTGCAAATTGGTAAAATCAAGCTTTTCCGTATGTCGCGGTGTCGTATTAAGTATTCTAAGACACAGCAATTCGGATATGGCGACCGTACCATGTCGATGGGGTTAGATAAATTTTATTTATTATTCAATTTAATGCCTTCAAGTGTTATAGCTCCTGCTTCTATAGTTATATAGTTATAATATTGCTTTTTGATTTTATTAGGGTTATAGCTTCTGCTTCTATAGTTATATAGTTATAATATTGCTTTTTGATTTTATTAGGTGCCATGCTAAATTAAAGTGAAGCTCGGAAAGCAGCAAGAGCAAACGGCGGCGTTTGGCAGCTCTATTTGTTTTTGTAGAATTCGGAAATTGGCAAAATAAAGCTTTTCCGTATGTCGCGGTGTCGCATTAAGTATTCTAAGACACAGCAATTCGTATTTGGCGACCGTAGCATGTCGATGGGGTTTGATAAATTTTATTTATTATTCAATTTAACGCCTTCAATTGCTATAGCTCCGGCTTCTATAGTAATATAGTTATAATATTGCTTTTTGATTTTATTTGGTGCCATACTAAATTAAAGCGAAGCTCGGAAAGCAGCAAGAGCAAACGGCGGCGTGTGGCAGCTCTATTTGTTTTTGTAGAATTCGGAAATTGGCAAAATAAAGCTTTTCCGTATGTCGCAGTGTCGCATTAAGTATTCTACGACACAGCAATTCGTATTTGGCGACCGTAGCATGTCGATGGGGTTTGATAAATTTTATTTATTATTCAATTTAATGCCTTCAAGTGTTATAGCTTCTGCTTCTATAGTTATATAGTTATAATATTGCTTTTTGATTTTATTAGGTGCCATGCTAAATTAAGGTGAAGCTCGGAAAGCAGCAAGAGCAAACGGCGGCGCTTGGCAGCTCTATTTGTTTTTGTAGAATTCGGAAATTGGCAAAATAAAGCTTTTCCGTATGTCGCGGTGTCGCATTAAGTATTCTAAGACACAGCAATTCGTATTAGGCGACCGTAGCATGTCGATGGGGTTTGATAAATTTTATTTATTATTCAATTTAACGCCTTCAATTGCTATAGCTCCTGCTTCTATAGTAATATAGTTATAATATTGCTTTTTGATTTTATTAGGTGCCATACTAAATTAAAGCGAAGCTCGGAAAGCAGCAAGAGCATACGGCGGCGTTTGGCAGCTCTATTTGTTTTTGTTGAATTCCCAAATTGACAAAATAAAGCTTTTCCGTATGTCGCGGTGTCGCATTAAGTATTCTAAGACACAGCAATTCGTATTTGGCGACCGTAGCATGTCGATGGGGTTTGATAAATTTTATTTATTATTCAATTTAACGCCTTCAATTGCTATAGCTCCTGCTTCTATAGTAATATAGTTATAATATTGCTTTTTGATTTTATTAGGTGCCATACTAAATTAAAGCGAAGCTCGAAAAGCAGCAAGAGCAAACAGCGGCGTTTGGCAGCTCTATTTGTTTTTGTAGAATTCGCAAATTGGCAAAATAAAGCTTTTCCGTATGTCGCGGTGTCGCATTAAGTATTCTAAGACACAGCAATTCGTATATGGCGACCGTACCATGTCGATGGGGTTGATAAATTTTATTTATAAAGCTTTTCCGTATGTCGCGGTGTCGCATTAAGTATTCTAATACACAGCAATTCGGATATGGCGACCGTACCATGTCGATGGGCTTAGATAAATTCTATAAATTAATCAATTTAATGGCTGCGAGTGTTATAGCTCCTGCGTCTATAGTAATCTAGTTACAAATATTGCTTTATGATCCTATTAGGCGCCATATTAAATTAAAGCGAAGCTCGGAAAGCAGCAAGAGCAAACGGCGGCGTTTGGCAGCTCTATTTGTTTTTGTAGAATTCGCAAATTGGCAAAATAAAGCTTTTCCGTATTTCGCTGTTTCGCATTTAGTATTCTAAGACACAACAATTCGTATATGGCGACCGTACCATGTGGATGGGGTTAGATAAATTTTATTTATTATTCAATTTTATACCTTCAAGTGTTATAGGTCCTGCTTCTATAGTAATATAGTTAAAAATATTGCTCTTTGGTTTTCTTAGGTGCCATACTAAATTGAAGCGAATCTCGGAAAGCAGCAAGAGCAAACGGCGGCGTTTGGCAGCTCTATTTGTTTTTGTAGAATTCGCAAATTGGCAAAATCAAGCTTTTCCGTATGTCGCGGTGTCGCATTAAGTATTCTAAGACACAGCAATTCGGATATGGCGACCGTACCATGTCGATGGGTTAGATAAAGTTTATTTATTATTCAATTTAATGCCTTCAATTGCTATAGCTCCGGCTTCTATAGTAATATAGTTATAATATTGCTTTTTGATTTTATTTGGTGCCATACTAAATTAAAGCGAAGCTCGGAAAGCAGCAAGAGCAAACGGCGGCGTGTGGCAGCTCTATTTGTTTTTGTAGAATTCGGAAGATGGCAAAATAAAGCTTTTCCGTATGTCGCAGTGTCGCATTAAGTATTCTACGACACAGCAATTCGTATTTGGCGACCGTAGCATGTCGATGGGGTTTGATAAATTTTATTTATTATTCAATTTAACGCCTTCAATTGCTATAGCTCCGGCTTCTATAGTAATATAGTTATAATATTGCTTTTTGATTTTATTTGGTACCATACTAAATTAAAGCGAAACTCGGAAAGCAGCAAGAGCAAACGGCGGCGTTTGGCAGCTCTATTTGTTTTTGTAGAATTCGCAAATTGGCAAAATAAAGCTTTTCCGTATGTCGCGGTGTCGCATTAAGTATTCTAAGACACAGCAATTCGTATATGGCGACCGTACCATGTCGATGGGGTTGATAAATTTTATTTATAAAGCTTTTCCGTATGTCGCGGTGTCGCATTAAGTATTCTAATACACAGCAATTCGGATATGGCGACCGTACCATGTCGATGGGCTTAGATAAATTCTATTAATTAATCAATTTAATGGCTGCGAGTGTTATAGCTCCTGCGTCTATAGTAATCTAGTTACAAATATTGCTTTATGATCCTATTAGGCGCCATATTAAATTAAAGCGAAGCTCGGAAAGCAGCAAGAGCAAACGGCGGCGTTTGGCAGCTCTATTTGTTTTTGTAGAATTCGCAAATTGGCAAAATAAAGCTTTTCCGTATTTCGCTGTTTCGCATTTAGTATTCTAAGACACAACAATTCGTATATGGCGACCGTACCATGTGGATGGGGTTAGTTAAATTTTATTTATTATTCAATTTTATACCTTCAAGTGTTATAGGTCCTGCTTCTATAGTAATATAGTTACAAATATTGCTCTTTGGTTTTCTTAGGTGCCATACTAAATTGAAGCGAATCTCGCAAAGCAGCAAGAGCAAACGGCGGCGTTTGGCAGCTCTATTTGTTTTTGTAGAATTCGCAAATTGGCAAAATCAAGCATTTCCGTATGTCGCGGTGTCGCATTAAGTATTCTAAGACACAGCAATTCGGATATGGCGACCGTACCATGTCGATGGGGTTAGATAAAGTTTATTTATTATTCAATTTAATGCCTTCAAGTGTTATAGCTCCTGCTTCTATAGTTATATAGTTATAATATTGCTTTTTGATTTTATTAGGTGCCATACTAAGTTAAAGCGAAGCTCGGAAAGCAGCAAGAGCAAACGGCGGCGTTTGGCAGCTCTATTTGTTTTTGTAGAATTCGCAAATTGGCAAAATAAAGCTTTTCCGTATGTCGTGGTGTCGCATTAAGTATTCTAAGAAACAGCAATTCTTATTAGGCCACCGTACCATGTCGATGGGGTTTGATAAATTTTATTTATTATTCAATTTAATGCCTTCAATTGCTATCGCTCCTGCGTCTATAGTAATATAGTTATAATATTGCTTTTTGATTTTATTAGGTGCCATGCTAAATTAAAGCGAATCTCGGAAAGCAGCAAGAGCAAACGGCGATGTTTGGCAGCTCTATTTGTTTTTGTAGAATTCGCAAATAGACAAAATAAAGCTTTTCCGTATGTCGCGGTGTCGCATTAAGTATTCTAAGACACAGCAATGCGTATTTGGCCACCGTACCATGTCGATGGGGTTTGATAAATTTTATTTATTATTTAATTTAATGCCTTCAATTGCTATAGCTCCGGCTTCTATAGTAATATAGTTATAATATTGCTTTTTGATTTTATTTGGTGCCATACTAAATTAAAGCGAAGCTCGGAAAGCAGCAAGAGCAATCGCGGCGTTTGGCAGCTCTATTTGTTATTGTAGAATTCGCAAATTGGCAAAATATAGCTTTTCCGTATGTCGCGGTGTCGCGTTAAGTATTCCAAGACACAGCAATTCGTATTTGGCGACCGTAGCATGTCGATGGGGTTTGATAAATTTTATATATTATTCAATTTAATGCCTTCAATTGCTATAGCTCCTGCTTCTATAGTAATATAGTTATAATATTGCTTTTGGATTTTATTAGGCGCCATACTAAATTAAAGCGAATCTCGGAAAGCAGCAAGAGCAAACGGCGGTGTTTGGCAGCTCTATTTGTTTTTGTAGAATTTGCAAATTGGCAAAATCAAGCTTTTCCGTATGTCGCGGTGTCGCATACAGTATTCTAAGACACAGCAATTCGTATATGGCGACCGTAGCATGTCGATGGGGTTTGATAAATTTTATTTATTATTTAATTTAATGCCTTCAATTGCTATAGCTCCGGCTTCTATAGTAATATAGTTATAATATTGCTTTTTGATTTTATTTGGTACCATACTAAATTAAAGCGAAACTCGGAAAGCAGCAAGAGCAAAGGGCGGCGTTTGGCAGCTCTACTTGTTTGTGTAGAATTCGCAAATTGGCAAAATAAAGCTTTTCCGTATGTCACGGTGTCGCATTAAGTATTCCAAGACACAGCAATTCGTATTTGGCGACCGTACCATGTCGATGGGGTTTGATAAATTTTATTTATTATTCAATTTAATGCCTTCAAGTGTTATAGCTTCTGCTTCTATAGCTATATAGTTATAATATTGCTTTTTGATTTTATTAGGTGCCATGCTAAATTAAAGTGAATCTCGGAAAGCAGCAAGAGCAAACGGCGGCGTTTGGGAGCTCTATTTGTTTTTGTAGAATTCGCAAATTGGCAAAATAAAGCTTTTCCGTATGTCGCGGTGTCGCATTAAGTATTCTAAGACACAGCAATTCGTATTTGGCGACCGTAGCATGTCGATGGAGTTTGATAAATTTTATTTATTATTCAATTTAACGGCTTCAATTGCTATAGCTCCGGCTTCTATAGTAATATAGTTATAATATTGCTTTTTGATTTTATTAGGTGCCATGCTAAATTAAAGTGAAGCTCGGAAAGCAGCAAGAGCAAACGGCGGCGTTTGGCAGCTCTATTTGTTTTTGTAGAATTCGCAAATTGGCAAAATAAAGCTTTTCCGTATGTCGAAGTGTCGCATTAAGTATTCTAAGACACAGCAATTCGTATTTGGCGACCGTAGCATGACGATGGGGTTTGATAAATTTTATTTATTATTTAATTTAACGCCTTCAATTGCTATAGCTCCGGCTTCTATAGTAATATAGTTATAATATTGCTTTTTGATTTTATTTGGTGCCATACTAAATTAAAGCGAAGCTCGGAAAGCAGCAAGAGCAAACGGCGGCGTTTGGCAGCTCTATTTGTTTTTGTAGAATTCGCAAATTGGCAAAATAAAGCTTTTCCGTATGTCGCGGTGTCGCATTAAGTATTCTAAGACACAGCAATTCGTATTTGGCGACCGTAGCATGTCGATGGGGTTTGATAAATTTTATTTATTATTCAATTTAACGCCTTCAATTGCTATAGCTCCGGCTTCTATAGTAATATAGTTATAATATTGCTTTTTGATTTTATTAGGTGCCAAGCTAAATTAAAGTGAAGCTCGGAAAGCAGCAAGAGCAAACGGCGGCGTTTGGCAGCTCTATTTGTTTTTGTAGAATTTGCAAATTGGCAAAATAAAGCTTTTCCGTATGTCGCGGTGTCGCATTAAGTATTCTAAGACACAGCAATTCGTATTTGGCGACCGTAGCATGTCGATGGGGTTTGATAAATTTTATTTATTATTCAATTTAAGGCCTTCAATTGCTATTGCTCCGGCTTCTATAGTAATATAGTTATAATATTGCTTTTTGATTTTATTTGGTGCCATACTAAATTAAAGCGAAGCTCGGAAAGCAGCAAGAGCAAACGGCGGCGTTTGGCAGCTCTATTTGTTTTTGTAGAATTCGCAAATTGGCAAAATAAAGCTTTTCCGTATGTCGCGGTGTCGCATTAAGTTGTGATATGTTTTTCGGACTTTTTCCACTGTCTAGGGTGTAAATCACACAACGTTTCGGGAGTTTTGTTCTACTCCCGTCTTCAGGTGTTCCTGGTTAGTCCTGAGAAGGACTTATATTCTACGTTTTTCTCCGTAAATTTGTGCCTCCCCCGGGGTTTGAACCCGGGACCGCTGATCGCTAGTCTGCCACTCTAACCACTAGGCCACCAGTATTCCAAGACACAGCAATGCGTATTTGGCCACCGTACCACGTCGATGGGGTTTGATAAATTTTATTTATTATTTAATTTAATGCCTTCAATTGCTATAGCTCCGGCTTCTATAGTAATATAGTTATAATATTGCTTTTTGATTTTATTAGGTGCCATACTAAATTAAAGCGAAACTCGGAAAGCAGCAAGAGCAAACGGCGGCGTTTGGCAGCTCTATTTGTTTTTGTAGAATTCGCAAATTGGCAAAATAAACCTTTTCCGTATGTCGCGGTGTCGCATTAAGTATTCCAAGACACAGCAATTCGTATTTGGCGACCGTAGCATGTCGATGGGGTTTGATAAATTTTATTTATTATTCAATTTAATGCCTTCAAGTGTTATAGCTTCTGCTTCTATAGTTATATAGTTATAATATTGCTTTTTGATTTTATTAGGTGCCATGCTAAATTAAAGTGAAGCTCGGAAAACAGCAAGAGCAAACGGCGGCGTTTGGCAGCTCTATTTGTTTTTGTAGAATTCGGAAATTGGTAAAATAAAGCTTTTCCGTATGTCGCGGTGTCGCATTAAGTATTCTAAGACACAGCAATTCGTATTTGGCGACCGTAGCATGTCGATGGGGTTTGATAAATTTTATTTATTATTCAATTTAACGCCTTCAATTGCTATAGCTCCGGCTTCTATAGTAATATAGTTATAATATTGCTTTTTGGTTTTATTTGGTGCCATACTAAATTAAAGCGAAGCTCGGAAAGCAGCAAGAGCAAACGGCGGCGTTTGGCAGCTCTATTTGTTTTTGTAGAATTCGGAAATTGGCAAAATAAAGCTTTTCCGTATGTCCCAGTGTCGCATTAAGTATTCTAAGACACAGCAATTCGTATTTGGCGACCGTAGCATGTCGATGGGGTTTGATAAATTTTATTTATTATTTAATTTAATGCCTTCAATTGCTATAGCTCCGGCTTCTATAGTAATATAGTTATAATATTGCTTTTTGATTTTATTTGGTACCAAACTAAATTAAAGCAAAACTCGGAAAGCAGCAAGAGCAAACGGCGGCGTTTGGCAGCTCTATTTGTTTGTGTAGAATTCGCAAATTGGCAAAATAAAGCTTTTCCGTATGTCACGGTGTCGCATTAAGTATTCCAAGACACAGCAATTCGTATTTGGCGACCGTAGCATGTCGATGGGGTTTGATAAATTTTATTTATTATTCAATTTAATGCCTTCAAGTGTTATAGCTTCTGCTTCTATAGTTATATAGTTATAATATTGCTTTTTGATTTTATTAGGTGCCATGCTAAATTAAGGTGAAGCTCGGAAAGCAGCAAGAGCAAACGGCGGCGCTTGGCAGCTCTATTTGTTTTTGTAGAATTCGGAAATTGGCAAAATAAAGCTTTTCCGTATGTCGCGGTGTCGCATTAAGTATTCTAAGACACAGCAATTCGTATTTGGCGACCGTAGCATGTCGATGGGGTTTGATAAATTTTATTTATTATTCAATTTAACGCCTTCAATTGCTATAGCTCCTGCTTCTATAGTAATATAGTTATAATATTGCTTTTTGATTTTATTAGGTGCCATACTAAATTAAAGCGAAGCTCGGAAAGCAGCAAGAGCATACGGCGGCGTTTGGCAGCTCTATTTGTTTTTGTTGAATTCCAAAATTGGCAAAATAAAGCTTTTCCGTATGTCGCGGTGACGCATTAAGTATTCCAAGACACAGCAGTTCGTATTAGGCTACCGTCCCATGTCGATGGGGTTTGATAAATTTTATTTATTATTCGATTTAATAGCTTCAATTGCGATAGCTCTTGCTTCTATAGTAATATAGTTATAATATTGCTTTTTGAATTTATTAGGTGCCATACTAAATTAAAGCGAAGCTCGAAAAGCAGCAAGAGCAAACGGCGGCGTTTGGCAGCTCTATTTCATTTTGTAGAATTCGCAAATTGGCAAAATAAAGCTTTTCCGTATGTAGCGGTGTCGCATTAAGTATTCTAAGAAACAGCAATGCGTATTTGGCCACCGTACCATGTCGATGGGGTTTGATAAATTTTATTTATTATTTAATTTAATGCCTTCAATTGCTATAGCTCCGGCTTCTATAGTAATATAGTTATAATATTGCTTTTTGATTTTATTTGGTGCCATACTAAATTAAAGCGAAGCTCGGAAAGCAGCAAGAGCAAACGGCGGCGTTTGGCAGCTCTATTTGTTTTTGTAGAATTCGCAAATTGGCAAAATATAGCTTTTCCGTATGTCGCGGTGTCGCATTAAGTATTCCAAGACACAGCAATTCGTATTTGGCGACCGTAGCATGTCGATGGGATTTGATAAATTTTATTTATTATTCCATTTATTGCCTTCAAGTGTTATAGCTTCTCCTTCTATAGTTATATAGTTATAATATTGCTTTTTGATTTTATTAGGTGCCATACTAAATTAAAGCGAAGCTCGGAAAGCAGCGAGAGCATACGGCGGCGTTTGGCAGCTCTATTTGTTTTTGTTGAATTCCCAAATTGGCAAAATAAAGCTTTTCCGTATGTCGCGGTGACGCATTAAGTATTCTAAGACACAGCAGTTCGTATTAGGCTACCGTACCATGTCGATGGGGTTTGATAAATTTTATTTATTATTCGATTTAATGGCTTCAATTGCGATAGCTCTTGCTTCTATAGTAATATAGTTATAATATTGCTTTTTGATTTTATTAGGTGCCATACTAAATTAAAGCGAAGCTCGAAAAGCAGCAAGAGCAAACAGCGGCGTTTGGCAGCTCTATTTGTTTTTGTAGAATTCGCAAATTGGCAAAATAAAGCTTTTCCGTATGTCGCGGTGTCGCATTAAGTATCCTAAGACACAGCAATTCGTATATGGCGACCGTACCATGTCGATGGGGTTGATAAATTTTATTTATAAAGCTTTTCCGTATGTCGCGGTGTCGCATTAAGTATTCTAATACACAGCAATTCGGATATGGCGACCGTACCATGTCGATGGGCTTAGATAAATTCTATTAATTAATCAATTTAATGGCTGCGAGTGTTATAGCTTCTGCGTCTATAGTAATCTAGTTACAAATATTGCTTTATGATCCTATTAGACGCCATATTAAATTAAAGCGAAGCTCGGAAGCAGCAAGAGCAAACGGCGACGTATGGCAGCTCTATTTGTTTTTGTAGAATTCGCAAATTGGCAAAATCAAGCTTTTCCGTATGTCGCGGTGTCGCATTAAGTATTCTAAGCACAGCAATTCGTATATGGCGACCGTACCATGTCGATGGGGTTAGATAAATTTTATTTATTATTCAATTTAATGCCTTCAAGTGTTATAGGTCCTGCTTCTATAGTAATATAGTTAAAAATATTGCTCTTTGATTTTATTAAGTGCCATACTAAATTAAAGCGAATCTCGGAAAGCAGCAAGAGTAAACGGCGGAGTTTGGCAGCTCTATTTGTTTTAGTAGAATTTGCAAATTGGCAAAATAATGCTTTTCCGTATGTCGCGGTGTCGCATTAAGTATTCTAAGACACATCAATTCGTATTTGGCGACCGTACCATGTCGATGGGGTTAGATAAATTTTATTTATTATTCAATTTAACGCCTTCAAGTGTTATAGCTCCTGCTTCTATAGTTATATAGTTTTAATATTGCTTTGTGATTTTATTAGGTGCCATACTAAATTAAAGCGAAGCTCGGAAAGCAGCAAAAGCAAACGGCGGCGTTTGGCAGCTCTATTTGTTTTTGTAGAATTCGCAAATTGGCAAAATAAAGCTTTTCCGTATGTCGCGGTGTCGCATTAAGTATTCTAAGACACAGCAATTCGTATATGGCGACCGTACCATGTCGATGGGGTTAGATAAATTTTATTTATTATTCAATTTAATGCCTTCAAGTGTTATAGCTCCTGCTTCTATAGTTATATAGTTATAATATTGCTTTTTGATTTTATTAGGTGCCATACTAAGTTAAAGCGAAGCTCGGAAAGCAGCAAGAGCAAACGGCGGCGTTTGGCAGCTCTATTTGTTTTTGTAGAATTTGCAAATTGGTAAAATCAAGCTTTTCCGTATGTCGCGGTGTCGCATTAAGTATTCTAAGACACAGCAATTCGGATATGGCGACCGTACCATGTCGATGGGGTTAGATAAATTTTATTTATTATTCAATTTAATGCCTTCAAGTGTTATAGCTCCTGCTTCTGTAGTTATATAGTAATAATATTGCTTTTTGATTTTATTAGGTGCCATACTAAGTTAAAGCGAAGCTCGGAAAGCAGCAAGAGCAAACGGCGGCGTTTGGCAGCTCCATTTGTTTTTGTAGAATTCGCAAATGGGCAAAATAAAGCTTTTTCGTATGTCGCGGTGTCGCATTAAGTATTCTAAGAAACAGCAATTCGTATTAGGCCACCGTACCATGTCGATGGGGTTTGATAAATTTTATTTATTATTCAATTTAATGCCTTCAATTGCTATAGCTCCTGCTTCTATAGTAATATAGTTATAATATTGCTTTTGGATTTTATTAGGTGCCATACTAAATTAAAGCGAATCTCGGAAAGCAGCAAGAGCAAACGGCGGCGTTTGGCAGCTCTATTTGTTTTTGTAGAATTTGCAAATTGGTAAAATCAAGCTTTTCCGTATGTCGCGGTGTCGCATTAAGTATTCTAAGACACAGCAATTCGGATATGGCGACCGTACCATGTCGATGGGGTTAGATAAATTTTATTTATTATTCAATTTAATGCCTTCAAGTGTTATAGCTCCTGCTTCTATAGTTATATATTTATAATATTGCTTTTTGATTTTATTAGGTGCCATACTAAGTTAAAGCGAAGCTCGGAAAGCAGCAAGAGCAAACGGCGGCGTTTGGCAGCTCCATTTGTTTTTGTAGAATTCGCAAATGGGCAAAATAAAGCTTTTTCGTATGTCGCGGTGTCGCATTAAGTATTCTAAGAAACAGCAATTCGTATTAGGCCACCGTACCATGTCGATGGGGTTTGATAAATTTTATTTATTATTCAATTTAATGCCTTCAATTGCTATAGCTCCTGCTTTTATAGTAATATAGTTATAATATTGCTTTTGGATTTTATTAGGTGCCATACTAAATTAAAGCGAATCTCGGAAAGCAGCAAGAGCAAACGGCGGTGTTTGGCAGCTCTATTTGTTTTTGTAGAATTCGCAAATTGACAAAATAAAGCTTTTCCGTATGTCGCGGTGTCGCATTATGTTTTCTAAGACACAGCAATGCGTATTTGGCCACCGTACCATGTCGATGGGGTTTGATAAATTTTATTTATTATTCAATTTAATGCCTTCAATTGCTATAGCTCCTGCTTCTATAGTAATATAGTTATAATATTGCTTTTGGATTTTATTAGGTGCCATACTAAATTAAAGCGAATCTCGGAAAGCAGCAAGAGCAAACGGCGGTGTTTGGCAGCTCTATTGTTTTTGTAGAATTTGCAAATTGGCAAAATCAAGCTTTTCCGTATGTCGCGGTGTCGCATACAGTATTCTAAGACACAGCAATTCGTATATGGCGACCGTACCATGTCGATGGGGTTAGATAAATTTTATTTATTATTCAATTTAATGCCTTCAAGTGTTATAGCTCCTGCTTTTATAGTTATATAGTTATAATATTGCTTTTTGATTTTATTAGGTGCCATACTAAGTTAAAGCGAAGCTCGGAAAGCAGCAAGAGCAAACGGCGGCGTTTGGCAGCTCTATTTGTTTTTGTAGAATTCGCAAAACGGCAAAATAAAGCTTTTTTGTATGTCGCGGTGTCGCATTAAGTATTCTAAGAAACAGCAATTCGTATATGGCGACCGTACCATGTCGATGGGCTTAGATAAATTTTATTAACTAATCAATTTAATGGCTGCGAGTGTTATAGCTTATGCGTCTATAGTAATCTAGTTACAAATATTGCTTTATGATCTCATTAGGCGCCATATTAAATTAAATCAAAGCTTAGAAAGCAGCAAGAGCAAACGGCGGCGTTTGGCAGCTCTATTTGTTTTTGTAGAATTCGCAAATTGGCATAATAAAGCTCTTCCGTATGTCGCGGTGTCGCATTAAGTATTCTAAGCACAGCAATTCGTATATGGCGACCGTACCATGTCGATGGGGTTAGATAAATTTTATTTATTATTATTTTTAATGCCTTCAAGTGTTATAGGTGCTGCTTCTAAAGTAATATAGTTAAAAATATTGCTTTTTGATTTTATTAGGTGCCATACTAAATTAAAGCGAAGCTCGAAAAGCAGCAAGAGCAAACAGCGGCGTTTGGCAGCTCTATTTGTTTTTGTAGAATTCGCAAATTGGCAAAATAAAGCTTTTCCGTATGTCGCGGTGTCGCATTAAGTATTCTAATACACAGCAATTCGGATATGGCGACCGTACCATGTCGATGGGCTTAGATAAATTCTATTAATTAATCAATTTAATGGCTGCGAGTGTTATAGCTCCTGCGTCTATAGTAATCTAGTTACAAATATTGCTTTATGATCCTATTAGGCGCCATATTAAATTAAAGCGAAGCTCGGAAAGCAGCAAGAGCAAACGGCGGCGTTTGGCAGCTCTATTTGTTTTTGTAGAATTCGCAAATTGGCAAAATAAAGCTTTTCCGTATTTCGCTGTTTCGCATTTAGTATTCTAAGACACAACAATTCGTATATGGCGACCGTACCATGTGGATGGGGTTAGATAAATTTTATTTATTATTCAATTTTATACCTTCAAGTGTTATAGGTCCTGCTTCTATAGTAATATAGTTAAAAATATTGCTCTTTGGTTTTCTTAGGTGCCATACTAAATTGAAGCGAATCTCGGAAAGCAGCAAGAGCAAACGGCGGCGTTTGGCAGCTCTATTTGTTTTTGTAGAATTCGCAAATTGGCAAAATCAAGCTTTTCCGTATGTCGCGGTGTCGCATTAAGTATTCTAAGACACAGCAATTCGGATATGGCGACCGTACCATATCGATGGGGTTAGATAAATTTTATTAACTAATCAATTTAATGGCTGCGAGTGTTATAGCTTATGCGTCTATAGTAATCTAGTTACAAATATTGCTTTATGATCTCATTAGGCGCCATATTAAATTAAATCAAAGCTTAGAAAGCAGCAAGAGCAAACGGCGGAGTTTGGCAGCTCTATTTGTTTTTGTAGAATTCGCAAATTGGCAAAATAAAGCTCTTCCGTATGTCGCGGTGTCGCATTAAGTATTCTAAGCACAGCAATTCGTATATGGCGACCGTACCATGTCGATGGGGTTAGATAAATTTTATTTATTATTATTTTTAATGCCTACAAGTGTTATAGGTGCTGCTTCTAAAGTAATATAGTTAAAAATATTGCTTTTTGATTTTATTAGGTGCCATACTAAATTAAAGCGAAGCTCGAAAAGCAGCAAGAGCAAACAGCGGCGTTTGGCAGCTCTATTTGTTTTTGTAGAATTCGCAAATTGGCAAAATAAAGCTTTTCCGTATGTCGCGGTGTCGCATTAAGTATTCTAATACACAGCAATTCGGATATGGCGACCGTACCATGTCGATGGGCTTAGATAAATTCTATTAATTAATCAATTTAATGGCTGCGATTGTTATAGCTCCTGCGTCTATAGTAATCTAGTTACAAATATTGCTTTATGATCCTATTAGGCGCCATATTAAATTAAAGCGAAGCTCGGAAAGCAGCAAGAGCAAACGGCGGCGTTTGGCAGCTCTATTTGTTTTTGTAGAATTCGCAAATTGGCAAAATAAAGCTTTTCCGTATTTCGCTGTTTCGCATTTAGTATTCTAAGACACAACAATTCGTATATGGCGACCGTACCATGTGGATGGGGTTAGATAAATTTTATTTATTATTCAATTTTATACCTTCAAGTGTTATAGGTCCTGCTTCTATAGTAATATAGTTAAAAATATTGCTCTTTGGTTTTCTTAGGTGCCATACTAAATTGAAGCGAATCTCGGAAAGCAGCAAGAGCAAACGGCGGCGTTTGGCAGCTCTATTTGTTTTTGTAGAATTCGCAAATTGGCAAAATCAAGCTTTTCCGTATGTCGCGGTGTCGCATTAAGTATTCTAAGAAACAGCAATTCGTATATGGCGACCGTACCATATCGATGGGGTTAGATAAATTTTATTAACTAATCAATTTAATGGCTGCGAGTGTTATAGCTTATGCGTCTATAGTAATCTAGTTACAAATATTGCTTTATGATCTCATTAGGCGCCATATTAAATTAAATCAAAGCTTAGAAAGCAGCAAGAGCAAACGGCGGAGTTTGGCAGCTCTATTTGTTTTTGTAGAATTCGCAAATTGGCAAAATAAAGCTCTTCCGTATGTCGCGGTGTCGCATTAAGTATTCTAAGCACAGCAATTCGTATATGGCGACCGTACCATGTCGATGGGGTTAGATAAATTTTATTTATTATTATTTTTAATGCCTTCAAGTGTTATAGGTGCTGCTTCTAAAGTAATATAGTTAAAAATATTGCTTTTTGATTTTATTAGGTGCCATACTAAATTAAAGCGAAGCTCGAAAAGCAGCAAGAGCAAACAGCGGCGTTTGGCAGCTCTATTTGTTTTTGTAGAATTCGCAAATTGGCAAAATAAAGCTTTTCCGTATGTCGCGGTGTCGCATTAAGTATTCTAATACACAGCAATTCGGATATGGCGACCGTACCATGTCGATGGGCTTAGATAAATTCTATTAATTAATCAATTTAATGGCTGCGAGTGTTATAGCTCCTGCGTCTATAGTAATCTAGTTACAAATATTGCTTTATGATCCTATTAGGCGCCATATTAAATTAAAGCGAAGCTCGGAAAGCAGCAAGAGCAAACGGCGGCGTTTGGCAGCTCTATTTGTTTTTGTAGAATTCGCAAATTGGCAAAATAAAGCTTTTCCGTATTTCGCTGTTTCGCATTTAGTATTCTAAGACACAACAATTCGTATATGGCGACCGTACCATGTGGATGGGGTTAGATAAATTTTATTTATTATTCAATTTTATACCTTCAAGTGTTATAGGTCCTGCTTCTATAGTAATATAGTTAAAAATATTGCTCTTTGGTTTTCTTAGGTGCCATACTAAATTGAAGCGAATCTCGGAAAGCAGCAAGAGCAAACGGCGGCGTTTGGCAGCTCTATTTGTTTTTGTAGAATTCGCAAATTGGCAAAATCAAGCTTTTCCGTATGTCGCGGTGTCGCATTAAGTATTCTAAGACACAGCAATTCGGATATGGCGACCGTACCATGTCGATGGGGTTAGATAAAGTTTATTTATTATTCAATTTAATGCCTTCAAGTGTTATAGCTCCTGCTTCTATAGTTATATAGTTATAATATTGCTTTTTGATTTTATTAGGTGCCATACTAACTTAAAGCGAAACTCGGAAAGCAGCAAGAGCAAACGGCGGCGTTTGGCAGCTCTATTTGTTTTTGTAGAATTCGCAAATTGGCAAAATAAAGCTTTTCCGTATGTCGCGGTGTCGCATTAAGTATTCTAAGAAACAGCAATTCCTATTAGGCCACCGTACCATGTCGATGGGGTTTGATAAATTTTATTTATTATTCAATTTAATGCCTTCAATTGCTATCGTCCTGCTTCTATAGTAATATAGTTATAATATTGCTTTTTGATTTTATTAGGTGCCATGCTAAATTAAAGCGAATCTCGGAAAGCAGCAAGAGCAAACGGCGATGTTTGGCAGCTCTATTTGTTTTTGTAGAATTCGCAAATAGACAAAATAAAGCTTTTCCGTATGTCGCGGTGTCGCATTAAGTATTCTAAGACACAGCAATGCGTATTTGGCCACCGTACCATGTCGATGGGGTTTGATAAATTTTATTTATTATTTAATTTAATGCCTTCAATTGCTATAGCTCCGGCTTCTATAGTAATATAGTTATAATATTGCTTTTTGATTTTATTTGGTGCCATACTAAATTAAAGCGAAGCTCGGAAAGCAGCAAGAGCAATCGGCGGCGTTTGGCAGCTCTATTTGTTTTTGTAGAATTCGCAAATTGGCAAAATATAGCTTTTACGTATGTCGCGGTGTCGCGTTAAGTATTCCAAGACACAGCAATTCCTATTTGGCGACCGTAGCATGTCGATGGGGTTTGATAAATTTTATTTATTATTCAATTTAATGCCTTCAATTGCTATAGCTCCTGCTTCTATAGTAATATAGTTATAATATTGCTTTTGGATTTTATTAGGTGCCATACTAAATTAAAGCGAATCTCGGAAAGCAGCAAGAGCAAACGGCGGTGTTTGGCAGCTCTATTTGTTTTTGTAGAATTTGCAAATTGGCAAAATCAAGCTTTTCCGTATGTCGCGGTGTCGCATACAGTATTCTAAGACACAGCAATTCGTATATGGCGACCGTACCATGTCGATGGGGTTAGATAAATTTTATTTATTATTCAATTTAATGCCTTCAAGTGTTATAGCTCCTGCTTCTATAGTTATATAATTATAATATTGCTTTTTGATTTTATTAGGTGCCATACTAAGTTAAAGCGAAGCTCGGAAAGCAGCAAGAGCAAACGGCGGCGTTTGGCAGCTCTATTTGTTTTTGTAGAATTCGCAAAACGGCAAAATAAAGCTTTTTTGTATGTCGCGGTGTCGCATTAAGTATTCTTAGAAACAGCAATTCGGATATGGCGAGCGTACCATACCTATCGATGGGGTTAGATAAATTTTATTAACTAATCAATTTAATGGTTGCGAGTGTTATAGCTCCTGCGTCTATAGTAATCTAGTTACAAATATTGCTTTATGATCCCATTAGGCGCCATATTAAATTAAATCAAAGCTTAGAAAGCAGCAAGAGCAAACGGCGGAGTTTGGCAGCTCTATTTGTTTTTGTAGAATTCGCAAATTGGCAAAATAAAGCTTTTCCGTATGTCGCGGTGTCGCATTAAGTATTCTAAGCACAGCAATTCGGATATGGCGACCGTACCATGTCGATGGGGTTAGATAAATTTTAATTTATTATTCAATTTAATGCCTTCAAGTGTTATAGGTGCTGCTTCTAAAGTAATATAGTTAAAAATATTGCTCTTTGATTTTATTAGGGACCATACCAAATTGAAGCGAATCGCGGAAAGCAGCAAGAGCAAACGGCGGCGTTTGGCAGCTCTATTTATTTTTGTAGAATTCGCAAATGGTCAAAATAAAGCTTTTCCGTCGCGGTGTCGCATTAAGTTTTCTAAGAAACAGCAATTCGTATTAGGCCACCGTACCATTTCGATGGGTTTTGATAAATTTTATTTATTATTCAATTTAATGCCTTCAATTGCTATAGCTCCTGCTTCTATAGTAATATAGTTATAATATTGCTTTTTGATTTTATTAGGTGCCATATTAAGTTAAAGCGAAGCTCGGAAAGCAGCAAGAGCAAACGGCGGCGTTTGGCAGCTCTATATGTTTTTGTAGAATTCGCAAATGGGCAAAATAAAGCTTTTCCGTATGTCGCGGTGTCGCATTAAGTATTCTAAGAAACAGCAATTCGTTTTAGGCCACCGTACCATGTCGATGGGGTTTGATAAATTTTATTTATTATTCAATTTAATGCCTTCAATTGCTATACCTCCTGCTTCTATAGTAATATAGTTATAATAATGCTTTTGGATTTTATTAGGTGCCATACTAATTTAAAGCGAATCTCGGAAAGCAGCAAGAGCAAACGGCGGCGTTTGGCAGCTCTATTTGTTATTGTAGAATTTGCAAATTGGTAAAATCAAGCTTTTCCGTATGTCGCGGTGTCGCATTAAGTATTCTAAGACACAGCAATTCGGATATGGCGACCGTACCATGTCGATGGGGTTAGATAATGGTTATTTAACCAACAAGTGTGTTAATAAAGGTGATTAATAATCGAGAGATTTTAACGCGTGAGCGAGTGGAGCGAGCGAACGCGTTAATGAGCGAGATTATTAATCACCCATTAACATAAGAGTTGGTTACAAGACTTTTCCGTCAATCGTACGTTAATTAAAGTCCATCAAAAATATTTATTAGTTTTGACATTTCAGATACATTTGACGTTTAGTACGTATGGTTGCCGATGCCGGAGAAATTTTGCGGAAATTAAAATACTTGGCGGTTGGAAATCCACCTCTGTTGCCGAAGGATACATTGAGAACTCGATAGGTACAAAATACAAACTGCCACAAAGATATTGAGCGAAGCGTTTTCTAATGTAAATATTTATATTAATAAATTCACGGAATAATTTAACCTTTAGTTTTGACATTTCAGATACATTTGACGTTTAGTACGTATGGTTGCCTATATAAAATCATTGCGAAAACGGGTCTATTAATGCATGATTTTTTAGACAAAATCATGCATTAATGAGTCGATATATAAACGATTGACGGAAAATTTTATTTATTATTCAATTAAATGCCTTCAAGTGCTATAGGTCCTGCTTCTATAGTAATATAGTTAAAAATAATGCTCTTTGATTTTATTAGGTGCCATACTAAATTGAAGCGAATCTCGGAAAGCAGCAAGAGCAAACGGCGGCGTTTGGCAGCTCTATTTGTTATTGTAGAATTTGCAAATTGGTAAAATCAAGCTTTTCCGTATGTCGCGGTGTCGCATTAAGTATTCTAAGACACAGCAATTCGGATATGGCGACCGTACCATGTCGATGGGGTTAGATAAATTTTATTTATTATTCAATTTAATGCCTTCAATTGCTATAGCTCCTGCTTCTATAGTAATATAGTTATAATATTGCTTTTTGATTTTATTAGGTGCCATACTAAATTAAAGCGAATCTCGGAAAGCAGCAAGATTAAACGGCGGCGTTTGGCAGCTCTATTTGTTCTTGTAGAATTCGAAAATTGACAAAATAAAGCTTTTCCGTATGTCGCGGTGTCGCATTAAGTATTCTAAGACACAGCAATGCGTATTTGGCCACCGTACCATGTTGATGGGGTTTGATAAATTGTATTTATTATTCAATTTAATGCCTTCAATTTAGCTCCTGCTTCTATAGTAATATAGTTATAATATTGCTTTTGGATTTTATTAGGTGCCATTCTAAATTAAAACGAATCTCGGAAAGCAGCAAGAGCAAACGGCGGTGTTTGGCAGCTCTATTTGTTTTTGTAGAATTCGCAAATTGACAAAATAAAGCTTTTCCGTATGTCGCGGTGTCGCATTAAGTATTCTAAGACACAGCAATGCGTATTTGGCCACCGTACCATGTCGATGGGGTTTGATAAATTATATTTATTATTCAATTTAATGCCTTCAATTGCTATAGCTCCTGCTTGTATAGTAATATAGTTATAATATTGCTTTTTGATTTTATTAGGTGCCATACTAAATTAAAGCGAATCTCGGAAAGCAGCAAGAGCAAACGGCGGTGTTTGGCAGCTCTATTTGTTTTAGTAGAATTCGCAAATTGGCAAAATAATGCTTTTCCGTATGTCGCGGTGTCGCATTAAGTATTCTAAGACACATCAATTCGTATATGGCGACCGTACCATGTCGATGGGGTTAGATTAATTTTATTTATTATTCAATTTAATGCCTTCAATTGCTATAGCTCCTGCTTGTATAGTAATATAGTTATAATATTGCTTTTTGATTTTATTAGGTGCCATACTAAATTAAAGCGAATCTCGGAAAGCAGCAAGAGCAAACGGCGGTGTTTGGCAGCTCTATTTGTTTTAGTAGAATTCGCAAATTGGCAAAATAATGCTTTTCCGTATGTCGCGGTGTCGCATTAAGTATTCTAAGACACATCAATTCGTATATGGCGACCGTACCATGTCGATGGGGTTAGATTAATTTTATTTATTATTCAATTTAACGCCTTCAAGTGTTATAGCTCCTGCTTCTATAGTTATATAGTTATAATATTGCTCTTTGATTTTATTAGGTGCCATACTAAATTAAAGCGAAGCTCGGAAAGCAGCAAAAGCAAACCGCGGCGTTTCGCAGCTTTATTTGTTTTTGTAGAATTCGCAAAATGGCAAAATAAAGCTTTTTTGTATGTCGCGGTTTCGCATTAAGTATTCTAAGACACAGCAATTCAGATATGGCGACCGTACCATGTCGATGGGGTTAGATAAATTTTATTTATTATTCAATTTAATGCCTTCAAGTGTTATAGCTCCTGCTTCTATAGTTATATAGTTATAATATTGCTTTTTGATTTTATTAGGTGCCATACTAAATTAAAGCGAAGCTCGGAAAGCAGCAAAAGCAAACGGCGCCGTCTGGCAGCTCTATTTGTTGTTGTAGAATTTGCAAATTGGCAAAATAAAGCTTTTCCGTATGTCGCGGTGTCGCATTAAGTATTCTATAACACAGCAATTCGTATTTGGCGACCGTACCATGTTGATGGGGTTAGATAAATTTTATTTATTATTCAATTTAATGCCTTCAAGTGTTATAGCTCCTGCTTCTATAGTTATATAGTTATAATATTGCTTTTTGATTTTATTAGGTGCCACACTAAATTAAAGCGAAGCTCGGAAAGCAGCAAGAGCAAACGGCGGCGTTTGGCAGCTCTATTTGTTTTTGTAGAATTCGCAAAATGGCAAAATAAAGCTTTTTTGTATGTCGCGGTTTCGCATTAAGTATTCTAAGACACAGCAATTCAGATATGGCGACCGTACCATGTCGATGGGGTTAGATAAATTTTATTTATTATTCAATTTAATGCCTTCAAGTGTTATAGCTCCTGCTTCTATAGTTATATAGTTATAATATTGCTTTTTGGTTTTATTAGGTGCCATACTAAATTGAAGCGAATCTCGGAAAGCAGCAAGAGCAAACGGCGGCGTTTGGCAGCTCTATTTATTTTTGTAGAATTCGCAAATGGTCAAAATAAAGCTTTTCCGTATGTCGCGGTGTCGCATTAAGTTTTCTAAGAAACAGCAATTCGTATTAGGCCACCGTACCATTTCGATGGGGTTTGATAAATTTTATTTATTATTCAATTTAATGCCTTCAATTGCTATAGCTCCTGCTTCTATAGTAATATAGTTATAATATTGCTTTTTGATTTTATTAGGTGCCATACTAAGTTAAAGCGAAGCTCGGAAAGCAGCAAGAGCAAACGGCGGCGTTTGGCAGTTCTATTTGTTTTTGTAGAATTTGCAAATGGGCAAAATAAAGCTTTTCCATATGTCGCGGTGTCGCATTAAGTATTCTAAGAAACAGCAATTCGTTTTAGGCCACCGTACCATGTCGATGGTGTTTGATAAATTTTATTTATTATTCAATTTAATGCCTTCAATTGCTATACCTCCTGCTTCTATAGTAATATAGTTATAATATTGCTTTTGGATTTTATTAGGTGCCATACTAAATTAAAGCGAATCTCGGAAAGCAGCAAGAGCAAACGGCGGTGTTTGGCAGCTCTATTTGTTTTTGTAGAATTCGCAAATTGACAAAATAAAGCTTTTCCGTATGTCGCGGTGTCGCATTAAGTATTCTAAGACACAGAAATTCGGATATGGCGACCGTACCATCTCGATGGGGTTAGATAAATTTTATTTTTTATTCAATTTAATGCCTTCAATTGCTATAGCTCCTGCTTCTATAGTAATATAGTTATAATATTGCTTTTGGATTTTATTAGGTGCCATACTAAATTAAAGCGAATCTCGGAAAGCAGCAAGAGCAAACGGCGGCGTTTGGCAGCTCTATTTGTTTTTGTAGAATTCGCAAAACGGCAAAATAAAGCTTTTCCGTATGTCGCGCTGTCGCATTAAGTATTCTAAGACACAGCAATTCGGATATTTCGACCGTACCATGTCGATGGGGTTAGATAAATTCTATTAATTAATCAATTTAATGGCTGCGAGTGTTATAGCTCCTGCGTCTATAGTAATATAGTTACAAATATTGCTTTATGATTCTATTAGGCGCCATATTAAATTAAAGCGAAGCTCGGAAAGCAGCAAGAGCAAACGGCGGCGTTTGGCAGCTCTATTTGTTTTTGTAGAATTCGCAAATTGGCAAAATAAAGGTTTTCCGTATGTTTTGGTGTCGGATTAAGTATTCTAAGCACAGCAATTCGTATAAGGCGACCGTACCATGTCGATGGGGTTAGATAAATTTTATTTATTATTCAATTTAATGCCTTCAATTGCTATAGCTCCTGCTTCTATAGTAATATAGTTATAATATTGCTTTTTGATTTTATTAGGTGCCATACTAAATTAAAGCGAAGCTCGGAAAGCAGCAAGAGCATACGGCGGCGTTTGGCAGCTCTATTTGTTTTTGTTGAATTCGCAAATTGGCAAAATAAAGCTATTCCGTATGTCGCGGTGTCGCATTAAGTATTCTAAGACACAGCAATTCGTATATGGCGACCGTACCATGTCGATGGGGTTGATAAATTTTATTAATAAAGCTTTTCCGTATGTCGCGGTGTCGCATTAAGTATTCTAATACACAGCAATTCGGATATGGCGACCGTACCATGTCGATGGGGTTTGATAAATTTTATTTATTATTCAATTTAATGCCTTCAATTGTTATAGGTCCTGCTTCTATAGTAATATAGTTATAATATTACTTTTTGATTTTATTAGGTGCCATACTAAATTAAAGCGAAGCTCGGAAAGCAGCAAGAGCAAACGGCGGTGTTTGGCAGCTCTATTTGTTTTTGTAGAATTCGCAAATTGACAAAATAAAGCTTTTTCGTATGTCGCGGTGTCGCTTTAAGTATTTTAAGACACAGCAATTCGGATATGGCGATCGTACCATGTCGATGGGGTTAGATAAATTTTATTTATTATTCAATTTAATGCCTTCAATTGTTATAGGTCCTGCTTCTATAGTAATATAGTTATAATAATGCTTTTTGATTTATTAGGTGCCATACTATATTAAAGCGAAGCTCGGAAAACAGCAAGAGCAAACGGCGGCGTTTGGCAGCTCTATTTGGTTGTGTAGAATTCGCAAATTGGCAAAATAAAGCTTTTTCGTATGTCGCGGTGACGCATTAAGTATTCTAAGACACAGCAATTCGGATATGGCGACCGTACCATATCGATGGGGTTAGATAAATTTTATTTATTATTCAATTTAATGCCTTCAAGTGTTATAGCTCCTGCGTCTATAGTTATATAGTTATAATATTGCTTTTTGATTTTATTAGGTGCCATACTAAATTAAAGCGAAGCTCGGAAAGCAGCAAGAGCAAACGGCGGTGTTTGGCAGCTCTATTTGTTTTTGTAGAATTCGCAAATTGACAAAATAAAGCTTTTCCGTATGTCGCGGTGTCGCATTAAGTATTCTAAGAGACAGCAATTCGGATATGGCGACCGTACCATGTCGATGGGGTTAGATAAATTTTATTTTTTATTCAATTTAATGCCTTCAATTCCTATAGCTCCTGCTTCTATAGTAATATAGTTATAATATTGGTTTCGGATTTTATTAGGTGCCATACTAAATTAAAGCGAATCTCGGAAAGCAGCAAGAGCAAACGGCGGTGTTTGGCAGCTCTATTTGTTTTTGTAGAATTCGCAAATGGGCAAAATAAAGCTTTTCCGTATGTCGCGGTGTCGCATTAAGTATTCTAAGAAACAGCAATTCGTTTTAGGCGACCGTACCATGTCGATGGGGTTAGATAAATTTTATTTATTATTCAATTTAATGCCTTCAATTGCTATAGCTCCTGCTTCTATAGTAATATAGTTATAATATTGCTTTTTGATTTTATTAGGTGCCATACTAAATTAAAGCGAAGCTCGGAAAGCAGCATGAGCATACGGCGGCGTTTGGCAGCTCTATTTGTTTTTGTTGAATTCGCAAATTGGCAAAATAAAGCTATTCCGTATGTCGCGGTGTCGCATTAAGTATTCTAAGACACAGCAATTCGTATATGGCGACCGTACCATGTCGATGGGGTTGATAAATTTTATTAATAAAGCTTTTCCGTATGTCGCGGTGTCGCATTAAGTATTCTAAGAAACAGCAATTCGTTTTAGGCGACCGTACCATGTCGATGGGGTTAGATAAATTTTATTTATTATTCAATTTAATGCCTTCAATTGCTATAGCTCCTGCTTCTATAGTAATATAGTTATAATATTGCTTTTTGATTTTATTAGGTGCCATACTAAATTAAAGCGAAGCTCGGAAAGCAGCATGAGCATACGGCGGCGTTTGGCAGCTCTATTTGTTTTTGTTGAATTCGCAAATTGGCAAAATAAAGCTATTCCGTATGTCGCGGTGTCGCATTAAGTATTCTAATACACAGCAATTCGGATATGGCGACCGTACCATGTCGATGGGGTTTGATAAATTTTATTTATTATACAATTTAATGCCTTCAATTGTTATAGGTCCTGCTTCTATAGTAATATAGTTATAATATTGCTTTTGGATTTTATTAGGTGCCATACTAAATTAAAGCGAAGCTCGGAAAGCAGCATGAGCATACGGCGGCGTTTGGCAGCTCTATTTGTTTTTGTTGAATTCGCAAATTGGCAAAATAAAGCTATTCCGTATGTCGCGGTGTCGCATTAAGTATTCTAAGAAACAGCAATTCGTATATGGCGACCGTACCATGTCGATGGGGTTAGATAAATTTTATTTATTATTCAATTTAATGCCTTCAATTGTTATAGGTCCTGCTTCTATAGTAATATAGTTATAATATTGCTTTTGGATTTTATTAGGTGCCATACTAAATTAAAGCGAAGCTCGGAAAGCAGCATTAGCATACGGCGGCGTTTGGCAGCTCTATTTGTTTTTGTTGAATTCGCAAATTGGCAAAATAAAGCTATTCCGTATGTCGCGGTGTCGCATTAAGTATTCTAAGACACAGCAATTCGTATATGGCGACCGTACCATGTCGATGGGGTTGATAAATTTTATTAATAAAGCTTTTCCGTATGTCGCGGTGTCGCATTAAGTATTCTAAGAAACAGCAATTCGTTTTAGGCGACCGTACCATGTCGATGGGGTTAGATAAATTTTATTTATTATTCAATTTAATGCCTTCAATTGTTATAGGTCCTGCTTCTATAGTAATATAGTTATAATATTGCTTTTGGATTTTATTAGGTGCCATACTAAATTAAAGCGATGCTCGGAAAGCAGCAAGAGCAAACGGCGGCGTTTGGCAGCTCTATTTGTTTTTGTAGAATTCGCAAATGGGCAAAATAAAGCTTTTCCGTATGTCGCGGTGTCGCATTAAGTATTCTAAGAAACAGCAATTCGTATTAGGGCACCGTACCATGTCGATGGGGTTTGATAAATTTTATTTATTATTCAATTTAATGCTTTCAATTGCTATAGCTCCTGCTTCTATAGTAATATAGTTATAATATTGCTTTTTGATTTTATTAGGTGCCATACTAAATTAAAGCGAATCTCGGAAAGCAGCAAGAGCAAACGGCGGCGTTTGGCAGCTCTATTTGTTCTTGTAGAATTCGCAAATTGACAAAATAAAGCTTTTCCGTATGTCGCGGTGTCGCATTAAGTATTCTAAGACACAGCAATGCGTTTTTGGCCACCGTACCATGTCGATGGGGTTTGATAAATTTTATTTATTATTCAATTTAATGCCTTCAATTGCTATAGTTCCTGCTTCTATAGTAATATAGTTATAATATTGCTTTTGGATTTTATTAGGTGCCATACTAAATTAAAGCGAAGCTTGGAAAGCAGCAAAAGCAAACGGCGGCGTTTGGCAGCTTTATTTGTTCTTGTAGAATTCGCAAATTGGCAAAATAAAGCTTTTCCGTATGTCGCGGTGTCGCATTAAGTATTCTAAGACACATCAATTCGTATATGGCGACCGTACCATGTCGATGGGGTTAGATAAATTTTATTTATTATTCAATTTAATGCCTTCAAGTGTTATAGG
The DNA here is from genome assembly GCA_940337035.1 of Agriotes lineatus. NCBI lineage: Eukaryota > Metazoa > Arthropoda > Insecta > Coleoptera > Elateridae > Agriotes > Agriotes lineatus. The sequence goes on along the minus strand of CALNHX010001264.1, from coordinate 34,318 downwards.
TCCTGTTTCTATAGTAATATAGTTAAAAATATTGCTCTCTGATTTTATTAGGTGCCATACTAAATTGAAGCGAATCTCGGAAAGCAGCAAGAGCAAACGGCGGCGTTTGGCAGCTCTATTTGTTTTTGTAGAATTTGCAAATTGGTAAAATCAAGCTTTTCCGTATGTCGCGGTGTCGCATTAAGTATTCTAAGACACAGCAATTCGGATATGGCGACCGTACCATGTCGATGGGGTTAGATAAATTTTATTTATTATTCAATATAATGCCTTCAAGTGTAATAGCTCCTGCTTCTAGAGTAATATAGTTATAATATTGATTTTTGATTTTATTAGGTGCCCTACTAAATTAAAGCGAAGCTCGGAAAGCAGCAAGAGCAAACGGCGGCGTTTAGCAGCTCTATTTGTTTTTGTAGAATTCGCAAAATGGCAAAATAAAGGTTTTTTGTATGTCGAGGTGTCGCATTAAGTATTCTAAGACACAGCAATTCGTATATGGCGACCGTACCATGTCGATGGGGTTAGATAAATTTTATTTATTATTCAATTTAATGCCTTCAAGTGTAATAGCTCCTGCTTCTAGAGTAATATAGTTATAATATTGATTTTTGATTTTATTAGGTGCCCTACTAAATTAAAGCGAATCTCGGAAAGCAGCAAGAGCAAACGGCGGCGTTTGGCAGCTTTATTTGTTTTTGTAGAATTCGCAAATTGGCAAAATAAAGCTTTTCCGTATCTCGCGGTGTCGCATTAAGTATTCTAAGACACAGCAATTCGTATATGGCGACCGTACCATGTCGATGGGGTTAGATAAATTTTATTTATTATTCAATTTAATGCCTTCAAGTGTTATAGGTCCTGCTTCTATAGTAATATAGTTAAAAATATTGCTCTTTGATTTTATTAGGTGCCATACTAAATTGAAGCGAATCTCGGAAAGCAGCAAGAGCAAACGGCGGCGTTTGGCAGGTCTATTTGTTTTTGTAGAATTTGCAAATTGGTAAAATCAAGCTTTTCCGTATGTCGCGGTGTCGCATTAAGTATTCTAAGACACAGCAATTCGGATATGGCGACCGTACCATGTCGATGGGGTTAGATAAATTTTATTTATTATTCAATTTAATGCCTTCAAGTGTTATAGCTTTTGCTTCTATAGTTATATAGTTATAATATTGCTTTTTGATTTTATTAGGTGCCATACTAAGTTAAAAGCGATGCTCGGAAAGCAGCAAGAGCAAACGGCGGCGTTTGGCAGCTCTATTTGTTTTTGTAGAATTCGCAAATGGGCAAAATAAAGCTTTTCCGTATGTCGCGGTGTCGCATTAAGTATTCTAAGAAACAGCAATTCGTATTAGGGCACCGTACCATGTCGATGGGGTTTGATAAATTTTATTTATTATTCAATTTAATGCTTTCAATTGCTATAGCTCCTGCTTCTATAGTAATATAGTTATAATATTGCTTTTTGATTTTATTAGGTGCCATACTAAATTAAAGCGAATCTCGGAAAGCAGCAAGAGCAAACGGCGGCGTTTGGCAGCTCTATTTGTTCTTGTAGAATTCGCAAATTGACAAAATAAAGCTTTTCCGTATGTCGCGGTGTCGCATTAAGTATTCTAAGACACAGCAATGCGTTTTTGACCACCGTACCATGTCGATGGGGTTTGATAAATTTTATTTATTATTCAATTTAATGCCTTCAATTGCTATAGTTCCTGCTTCTATAGTAATATAGTTATAATATTGCTTTTGGATTTTATTAGGTGCCATACTAAATTAAAGCGAAGCTTGGAAAGCAGCAAAAGCAAACGGCGGCGTTTGGCAGCTTTATTTGTTCTTGTAGAATTCGCAAATTGGCAAAATAAAGCTTTTCCGTATGTCGCGGTGTCGCATTAAGTATTCTAAGACACATCAATTCGTATATGGCGACCGTACCATGTCGATGGGGTTAGATAAATTTTATTTATTATTCAATTTAATGCCTTCAAGTGTTATAGGTCCGGTTTCTATAGTAATATAGTTAAAAATATTGCTCTTTGATTTTATTAGGTGCCATACTAGATTGAAGCGAATCTCGGAAAGCAGCAAGAGCAAACGGCGGCGTTTGGCAGCTCTATTTGTTTTTGTAGAATTTGCAAATTGGTAAAATAAAGCTTTTCCGTATGTCGCGGTGTCGCATTAAGTATTCTAAGACACAGCAATTCGGATATGGCGACCGTACCATGTCGATGGGGTTAGATAAATTTTATTTATTATTCAATTTAATGCCTTCAAGTGTTATAGCTCCTGCTACTATAGTTATATAGTTATAATATCGCTTTTTGATTTTATTAGGTGCCATACTAAATTAAAGCGAAGCTCGGAAAGCAGCAAAAGCAAACGGCGCCGTTTGTCAGCTCTATTTGTTTTTGTAGAATTTGCAAATTGACAAAATAAAGCTTTTCCGTATGTCGCGGTGTCGCATTAAGTATTCTAAAACACAGCAATTCGTATTTGGCGACCGTACCATGTCGATGGGGTTAGATAAATTTTATTTATTATTCAATTTAATGCCTTCAAGTGTTATAGCTCCTGCTTCTAGAGTAATATAGTTATAATATTGCTTTTTGATTTTATTAGGTGCCATACTAAATTAAAGCGAAGCTCGGAAAGCAGCAAGAGCAAACGGCGGCGTTTAGCAGCTCTATTTGTTTTTGTAGAATTCGCAAAATGGCAAAATAAAGGTTTTTTGTATGTCGCGGTGTCGCATTAAGTATTCTAAGACACAGCAATTCGGATATGGCGACCGTACCATATCGATGGGGTTAGATAAATTTTATTTATTATTCAATTTAATGCCTTCCAGTGTTATAGGTCCTGCTTCTATAGTAATATAGTTAAAAATATTGCTCTTTGATTTTATTAGGTGCCATACTAAATTGAAGCGAATCTCGGAAAGCAGCAAGAGCAAACGGCGGCGTTTGGCAGCTCTATTTGTTTTTGTAGAATTTGCAAATTGGTAAAATCCAGGTTTTCCGTATGTCGCGGTGTCGCATTAAGTATTCTAAGACACAGCAATTCGGATATGGCGACCGTACCATGTCGAAGGGGTTAGATATATTTTATTTATTATTCAATTTAATGCCTTCAAGTGTTATAGCTTTTGCTTCTATAGTTATATAGTTATAATATTGCTTTTCGATTTTATTAGGTGCCATACTAAGTTAAAGCGATGCTCGGAAAGCAGCAAGAGCAAACGGCGGCGTTTGTCAGCTCTATTTGTTTTTGTAGAATTTGCAAATGGGCAAAATGAAGCTTTTCCGTATGTCGCGATGTCGCATTAAGTATTCTAAGACACAGCAATGCGTATTTGGCCACCGTACCATATCGATGGGGTTAGATAAATTTTATTTATTATTCAATTAAATGCCTTCAATTGCTATAGCTCCTGCTTCTATAGTAATATAGTTATAATATTGCTTTTGGATTTTATTAGGTGCCATACTAAATTAAAGCGAATCTCGGAAAGCAGCAAAAGCAAACGGCGGCGTTTGGCAGCTTTATTTGTTTTTGTAGAATTCGCAAATTGGCAAAATAAAGCTTTTCCGTATGTCGCGGTGTCGCATTAAGTATTCTAAGACACATCAATTCGTATATGGCGACCGTACCATGTCGATGGGGTTAGATAAATTTTATTTATTATTCAATTTAATGCCTTCAAGTGTTATAGGTCCTGTTTCTATAGTAATATAGTTAAAAATATTGCTCTCTGATTTTATTAGGTGCCATACTAAATTGAAGCGAATCTCGGAAAGCAGCAAGAGCAAACGGCGGCGTTTGGCAGCTCTATTTGTTTTTGTAGAATTTGCAAATTGGTAAAATCAAGCTTTTCCGTATGTCGCGGTGTCGCATTAAGTATTCTAAGACACAGCAATTCGGATATGGCGACCGTACCATGTCGATGGGGTTAGATAAATTTTATTTATTATTCAATATAATGCCTTCAAGTGTAATAGCTCCTGCTTCTAGAGTAATATAGTTATAATATTGATTTTTGATTTTATTAGGTGCCCTACTAAATTAAAGCGAAGCTCGGAAAGCAGCAAGAGCAAACGGCGGCGTTTAGCAGCTCTATTTGTTTTTGTAGAATTCGCAAAATGGCAAAATAAAGGTTTTTTGTATGTCGAGGTGTCGCATTAAGTATTCTAAGACACAGCAATTCGGATATGGCGACCGTACCATATCGATGGGGTTAGATAAATTTTATTTATTATTCAATTTAATGCCTTCAAGTGTTATAGCTCCTGCTTCTATAGTTATATAGTTATAATATTGCTTTTTGATTTTATTAGGTGCCATACTAAATTAAAGCGAAGCTCGGAAAGCAACAAGAGCAAACGGCGGCGTTTGGCAGCTCTATTTGTTTTTGTAGAATTCGCAAATTGGCAAAATAAAGCTTTTCCGTATGTCGCGGTGTCGCATTAAGTATTCTAAGAAACAGCATTTTTTATTAGGCCACCGTACCATGTCGATGGGGTTTGATAAATTTTATTTATTATTCAATTTAATGCCTTCAAGTGTTATAGCTCCTGCTTCTATAGTTATATAGTTATAATATTGCTTTTTGATTTTATTAGGTGCCATACTAAGTTAAAGCGAAGCTCGGAAAGCAGCAAGAGCAAACGGCGGCGTTTGGCAGCTCTATTTGTTTTTGTAGAATTCGCAAATAGAAAAAATAAAGCTTTTCCGTATGTCGCGGTGTCGCATTAAGTAATCTAAGACACAGCAATGCGTTTTTGGCCACCGTACCATGTCGATGAGGTTTGATAAATTTTATTTATTATTTAATTTAATGCCTTCAATTGCTATAGCTCCTGCTTCTATAGTAATATAGTAATATAGTTATAATATTGCTTTTTGATTTTATTAGGTGCCATACTAAATTAAAGCGAATCTCGGAAAGCAGCAAGAGCAAACGGCGGTGTTTGGCAGCTCTATTTGTTTTTTAGAATTCGCAAATAGACAAAATAAAGCTTTTCCGTATGTCGCGGTGTCGCATTAAGTAATCTAAGACACAACAATGCGTTTTTGGCCACCGTACCATGTCGATGGGGTTTGATAAATTTTATTTATTATTTAATTTAATGCCTTCAATTGCTATAGCTCCGGCTTCTATAGTAATATAGTTATAATATTGCTTTTTGATTTTATTTGGTGCCATACTAAATTAAAGCGAAGCTCGGAAAGCAGCAAGAGCAAACGGCGGCGTTTGGCAGCTCTATTTGTTTTTGTAGAATTCGCAAATTGGCAAAATAAAGCTTTTCCGTATGTCGCGGTGTCGCATTAAGTATTCTAAGACACAGCAATTCGTATTTGGCGACCGTACCATGTCGATGGGGTTAGATAAATTTTATTTATTATTCAATTTAATGCCTTCAAGTGTTATAGCTCCTGCTTCTAGAGTAATATAGTTATAATAATGCTTTTTGATTTTATTAGGTGCCATACTAAATTAAAGCGAAGCTCGGAAAGCAGCAAGAGCAAACGGCGGCGTTTAGCAGCTCTATTTGTTTTTGTAGAATTCGCAAAATGGCAAAATAAAGGTTTTTTGTATGTCGCGGTGTCGCATTAAGTATTCTAAGACACAGCAATTCGGATATGGCGACCGTACCATATCGATGGGGTTAGATAAATTTTATTTATTATTCAATTTAATGCCTTCCAGTGTTATAGGTCCTGCTTCTATAGTAATATAGTTAAAAATATTGCTCTTTGATTTTATTAGGTGCCATACTAAATTGAAGCGAATCTCGGAAAGCAGCAAGAGCAAACGGCGGCGTTTGGCAGCTCTATTTGTTTTTGTAGAATTTGCAAATTGGTAAAATCAAGGTTTTCCGTATGTCGCGGTGTCGCATTAAGTATTCTAAGACACAGCAATTCGGATATGGCGACCGTACCATGTCGAAGGGGTTAGATATATTTTATTTATTATTCAATTTAATGCCTTCAAGTGTTATAGCTTTTGCTTCTATAGTTATATAGTTATAATATTGCTTTTCGATTTTATTAGGTGCCATACTAAGTTAAAGCGATGCTCGGAAAGCAGCAAGAGCAAACGGCGGCGTTTGGCAGCTCTATTTGTTTTTGTAGAATTCGCAAATTGGCAAAATAAAGCTTTTCCGTATGTCGCGGTGTCGCATTAAGTATTCTAAGAAACAGCATTTTTTATTAGGCCACCGTACCATGTCGATGGGGTTTGATAAATTTTATTTATTATTCAATTTAATGCCTTCAAGTGTTATAGCTCCTGCTTCTATAGTTATATAGTTATAATATTGCTTTTTGATTTTATTAGGTGCCATACTAAACTAAAGCGAAGCTCGGATAGCAGCAAAAGCAAACGGCGGCGTTTGGCAGCTCTATGTGTTTTTGTAGAATTCGCAAATTGGCAAAATAAAGCTTTTCCGTATGTCGCGGTGACGCATTAAGTATTCTATAACACAACAATTCGTATATGGCGACCGTACCATGTTGATGGGGTTAGATAAATTGTATTTATTATTCAATTAATGCCTTCAAGTGTTATAGCTCCTGCTTCTAGAGTAATATATTTATAATATTGCTTTTTGATTTTATTAGGTGCCATACTAAATTAAAGCGAAGCTCGGAAAGCAACAAGAGCAAACGGCGGCGTTTGGCAGCTCTATTTGTTTTTGTAGAATTCGCAAATTGGCAAAATAAAGCTTTTCCGTATGTCGCGGTGTCGCATTAAGTATTCTAAGAAACAGCATTTTTTATTAGGCCACCGTACCATGTCGATGGGGTTTGATAAATTTTATTTATTATTCAATTTAATGCCTTCAAGTGTTATAGCTCCTGCTTCTATAGTTATATAGTTATAATATTGCTTTTTGATTTTATTAGGTGCCATACTAAGTTTAAGCGAAGCTCGGAAAGCAGCAAGAGCAAACGGCGGCGTTTGGCAGCTCTATTTGTTTTTGTAGAATTCGCAAATAGAAAAAATAAAGCTTTTCCGTATGTCGCGGTGTCGCATTAAGTAATCTAAGACACAGCAATGCGTTTTTGGCCACCGTACCATGTCGATGAGGTTTGATAAATTTTATTTATTATTTAATTTAATGCCTTCAATTGCTATAGCTCCTGCTTCTATAGTAATATAGTAATATAGTTATAATATTGCTTTTTGATTTTATTAGGTGCCATACTAAATTAAAGCGAATCTCGGAAAGCAGCAAGAGCAAACGGCGGTGTTTGGCAGCTCTATTTGTTTTTTAGAATTCGCAAATAGACAAAATAAAGCTTTTCCGTATGTCGCGGTGTCGCATTAAGTAATCTAAGACACAGCAATGCGTTTTTGGCCACCGTACCATGTCGATGGGGTTTGATAAATTTTATTTATTATTTAATTTAATGCCTTCAATTGCTATAGCTCCGGCTTCTATAGTAATATAGTTATAATATTGCTTTTTGATTTTATTTGGTGCCATACTAAATTAAAGCGAAGCTCGGAAAGCAGCAAGAGCAAATTGCGGCGTTTGGCAGCTCTATTTGTTTTTGTAGAATTCGCAAATTGGCAAAATAAAGCTTTTCCGTATGTCGCGGTGTCGCATTAAGTATTCTAAGACACAGCAATTCGTATTTGGCGACCGTACCATGTCGATGGGGTTAGATAAATTTTATTTATTATTCAATTTAATGCCTTCAAGTGTTATAGCTCCTGCTTCTATAGTTATATAGTTATAATATTGCTTTTTGATTTTATTAGGTGCCATACTAAACTAAAGCGAAGCTCGGATAGCAGCAAAAGCAAACGGCGGCGTTTGGCAGCTCTATGTGTTTTTGTAGAATTCGCAAATTGGCAAAATAAAGCTTTTCCGTATGTCGCGGTGACGCATTAAGTATTCTATAACACAGCAATTCGTATATGGCGACCGTACCATGTTGATGGGGTTAGATAAATTGTATTTATTATTCAATTTAATGCCTTCAAGTGTTATAGCTCCTGCTTCTAGAGTAATATATTTATAATATTGCTTTTTGATTTTATTAGGTGCCATACTAAATTAAAGCGAAGCTCGGAAAGCAACAAGAGCAAACGGCGGCGTTTGGCAGCTCTATTTGTTTTTGTAGAATTCGCAAATTGGCAAAATAAAGCTTTTCCGTATGTCGCGGTGTCGCATTAAGTATTCTAAGAAACAGCATTTTTTATTAGGCCACCGTACCATGTCGATGGGGTTTGATAAATTTTATTTATTATTCAATTTAATGCCTTCAAGTGTTATAGCTCCTGCTTCTATAGTTATATAGTTATAATATTGCTTTTTGATTTTATTAGGTGCCATACTAAGTTAAAGCGAAGCTCGGAAAGCAGCAAGAGCAAACGGCGGCGTTTGGCAGCTCTATTTGTTTTTGTAGAATTCGCAAATAGAAAAAATAAAGCTTTTCCGTATGTCGCGGTGTCGCATTAAGTAATCTAAGACACAGCAATGCGTTTTTGGCCACCGTACCATGTCGATGAGGTTTGATAAATTTTATTTATTATTTAATTTAATGCCTTCAATTGCTATAGCTCCTGCTTCTATAGTAATATAGTAATATAGTTATAATATTGCTTTTTGATTTTATTAGGTGCCATACTAAATTAAAGCGAATCTCGGAAAGCAGCAAGAGCAAACGGCGGTGTTTGGCAGCTCTATTTGTTTTTTAGAATTCGCAAATAGACAAAATAAAGCTTTTCCGTATGTCGCGGTGTCGCATTAAGTAATCTAAGACACAGCAATGCGTTTTTGGCCACCGTACCATGTCGATGGGGTTTGATAAATTTTATTTATTATTTAATTTAATGCCTTCAATTGCTATAGCTCCGGCTTCTATAGTAATATAGTTATAATATTGCTTTTTGATTTTATTTGGTGCCATACTAAATTAAAGCGAAGCTCGGAAAGCAGCAAGAGCAAACGGCGGCGTTTGGCAGCTCTATTTGTTTTTGTAGAATTCGCAAATTGGCAAAATAAAGCTTTTCCGTATGTCGCGGTGTCGCATTAAGTATTCTAAGACACAGCAATTCGTATTTGGCGAGCGTAGCATGTCGATGGGGTTTTGATAAATTTTATATATTATTCAATTTAACGCCTTCAATTGCTATAGCTCCTGCTTCTATAGTAATATAGTTATAATATTGCTTTTTGAGTTTATTAGGTGCCATACTAAATTAAAGCGAAGCTCGGAAAGCAGCAAGAGCATACGGCGGCGTTTGGCAGCTCTATTTGTTTTGTTGAATTCCCAAATTGGCAAAATAAAGCTTTTTCCGTATGTCGCGGTGACGCATTAAGTATTCTAAGACACAGCAATTCGTATTAGGCTACCGTACCATGTCGATGGGATTTGATAAATTTTATTTATTATTCCATTTAATGTCTTCAATTGCGATAGCTCCTGCTTCTATAGTAATATAGTTATAATATTGCTTTTTGATTTTATTAGGTGCCATACTAAATTAAAGCGAATCTCGGAAAGCAGCAAGAGCAAACGGCGGCGTTTGGCAGCTCTATTTGTTCTTGTAGAATTCGCAAATTGACAAAATAAAGCTGCTCCGTATGTCGCGGTGTCGCATTAAGTATTCTAAGACACAGCAATGCGTATTTGGCCACCGTACCATGTCGATGGGGTTTGATAAATTTTATTTATTATTCAATTTAATGGCTTCAATTGCTATAGCTCCTGCTTCTATAGTAATATAGTTATAATATTGCTTTTGGATAATATTAGGTGCCATACTAAATTAAAGCGAATCTCGGAAAGCAGCAAGAGCAAACGGCGGTGTTTGGCAGATCTATTTGTTTTTGTAGAATTCGCAAATTGACAAAATAAAGCTTTTCCGTATGTCGCGGTGTCGCATTAAGTATTCTAAGACACAGCAATGCGTATTTGGCCACCGTACCATGTCGATGGGGTTTGATAAATTTATTTTTTATTCAATTTAATGCCTTCAATTGCTATAGCTCCTGCTTCTATAGTAATATAGTTATAATATTGCTTTTTGATTTTATTAGGTGCCATACTAAATTGAAGCGAATCTCGGAAAACAGCAAGAGCAAACGGCGGCGTTTGGCAGCTCTATTTGTTTTTGTAGAATTCGCAAATTGGCAAAATAAAGGTTTTCCGTATGTCGCGGTGTCGCATTAAGTATTCTAAGCACAGCAATTCGTATATGGCGACCGTACCATGTCGATGGGGTTAGATAAATTTTATTTATTATTCAATTTAATGCCTTCAAGTGTTATAGGTCCTGCTTCTATAGTAATATAGTTAAAAATATTGCTCTTTGATTTTATTAGGTGCCATACTAAATTAAAGCGAATCTCGTAAAGCAGCAAGAGCAAACGGCGGCGTTTGTCAGCTCTATTTGTTTTAGTAGAATTCGCAAATTGGCAAAATAATGCTTTTTCCGTATGTCGCGGTGTCGCATTAAGTATTCTAAGACACAGCAATTCGTATTTGGCGACCGTACCATGTCGATGGGGTTTGATAAATTTTATTTATTATTCAATTTAATGCCTTCAAGTGTTATAGCTCCTGCTTCTAGAGTAATATAGTTATAATATTGCTTTTTGATTTTATTAGGTGCCATACTAAATTAAAGAGAAGCTCGGAAAGCAGCAAGAGCAAACGGCGGCGTTTAGCAGCTCTATTTGTTTTTGTAGAATTCGCAAAATGGCAAAATAAAGGTTTTTTGTATGTCGCGGTGTCGCATTAAGTATTCTAAGACACAGCAATTCGTATTAGGCTACCGTACCATGTCGATGGGGTTTGATAAATTTTATTTATTATTTAATTTAATGCCTTCAATTGCTATAGCTCCTGCTTCTATAGTAATATAGTTATAATATTGCTTTTTGATTTTATTAGGTGTCATACTAAATTAAAGCGAATCTCGGAAAGCAGCAAGAGCAAACGGCGGTGTTTGGCAGCTCTATTTGTTTTTGTAGAATTCGCAAAGGGCAAAATAAAGGTTTTTTGTATGTCGCGGTGTCGCATTAAGTATTCTAAGACACAGCAATTCGTATTAGGCTACCGTACCATGTCGATCGGGTTTGATAAATTTTATTTATTATTCAATTTAATGCCTTCAAGTGTTATAGCTCCTGCTTCTAGGGTAATATATTTATAATATTGCTTTTTGATTTTATTAGGTGCCACACTAAATTAAAGCGAAGCTCGGAAAGCTACAAGAGCAAACGGCGACGTTTGGCAGCTCTATTTGTTTTTGTAGAATTCGCAAATTGACAAAATAAAGCTTTTCCGTATGTCGCGGTGTCGCATTAAGTATTCTAAGACACAGCAATTCGTATTTGGCCACCGTACCATGTCGATGGGGTTGATAAATTTTATTTACTATTCAATTTAATGCCTTCAATTGCTATAGCTCCTGCTTGTATAGTAATATAGTTATAATATTGCTTTTTGATTTTATTAGGTGCCATACTACATTAAAGCGAAGCTCGGAAAGCAGCAAGAGCAAACGGCGGCGTTTGGCAGCTCTATTTGTTTTTGTAGAATTCGCAAATTGGCAAAATAAAAGCTTTTCCGTATTTCGCTGTTTCGCATTTAGTATTCTAAGACACAACAATTCGTATATGGCGACCGTACCATGTCGATGGGTTAGATAAATTTTATTTATTATTCAATTTAATGCCTTCAAGTGTTATAGCTCCTGCTTCTATAGTTATATAGTTATAATATTGCTTTTTGATTTTATTAGGTGCCATACTAAGTTAAAGCGAAGCTCGGAAAGCAGCAAGAGCAAACGGCGGCGTTTGGCAGCTCTATTTGTTTTGTAGAATCGCAAATTGGCAAAATAAAGCTTTTCCGTATGTCGCGGTGTCGCATTAAGTATTCTAAGAAACAGCATTTCTTATTAGGCCACCGTACCATGTCGATGGGGTTTGATAAATTTTATTTATTATTCAATTTAATGCCTTCAAGTGTTATAGCTCCTGCTTCTATAGTTATATAGTTATAATATTGCTTTTTGATTTTATTAGGTGCCATACTAAGTTAAAGCGAAGCTCGGAAAGCAGCAAGAGCAAACGGCGGCGTTTGCAGCTCTATTTGTTTTTGTAGAATTCGCAAATAGACAAAATAAAGCTTTTCCGTATGTCGCGGTGTCGCATTAAGTAATCTAAGACACAGCAATGCGTTTTTGGCCACCGTACCATGTCGATGGGGTTTGATAAATTTTATTTATTATTTAATTTAATTCCTTCAATTGCTATAGCTCCGGCTTCTATAGTAATATAGATATAATATTGCTTCTTGATTTTATTTGGGGCCATACTAAATTAAAGCGAAGCTCGGAAAGCAGCAAGAGCAAACGGCGGCGTTTGGCAGCTCTATTGTTTTTGTAGAATTCGCAAATTGGCAAAATAAAGCTTTTCCGTATGTCGCGGTGTCGCATTAAGTATTCTAAGACACAGCAATTCGTATTAGGCTACCGTACCATGTCGATGGGGTTGATAAATTTATTTATTATTCGATTTAATGCCTTCAATTGCGATAGCTCCGGCTTCAATAGTATTATAGTTATAATATTGCTTTTTGATTTTATTTGGTACCATACTAATTAAAGCGAAGCTCGGAAAGCAGCAAGAGCATACGGCGGCGTTTGGCAGCTCTATTTGTTTTTGTTGAATTCGCAAATTGGCAAAATAAAGCTTTTCCGTATGTCGCGGTGTCGCATTAAGTATTCTAATACACAGCAATTCGGATATGGCGACCGTACCATGTCGGTGGGCTTAGATAAATTCTATTAATTAATCAATTTAATGGCTGCGAGTGTTATAGCTCCTGCGTCTATAGTAATCTAGTTACAAATATTGCTTTATGATCCTATTAGGCGCCTTATTAAATTAAAGCGAAGCTCGGAAAGCAGCAAGAGCAAACGGCGGCGTTTGGCAGCTCTATTTGTTTTTGTAGAATTCGCAAATTGGCAAAATAAAGCTTTTCCGTATGTGGCGGTGTCGCATTAAGTATTCTAATACACAGCCAATTCGGATATGGCGACCGTGCCATGTCGGTGGGCTTAGATAAATTCTATTAATTAATCAATTTAATGGCTGCGAGTGTTATAGCTCCTGCGTCTATAGTAATCTAGTTACAAATATTGCTTTATGATCCTATTAGGCGCCTTATTAAATTAAAGCGAAGCTCGGAAAGCAGCAAGAGCAAACGGCGGCGTTTGGCAGCTCTATTTGTTTTTGTAGAATTCGCAAATTGGCAAAATAAAGCTTTTCCGTATGTCGCGGTGTCGCATTAAGTATTCTAAGAAACAGCATTTCTTATTAGGCCACCGTACCATGTCGATGGGGTTTGCTAAATTTTATTTATTATTCAATTTAATGCCTTCAATTGCTATAGCTCCTGCTTCTATAGTAATATAGTAATATAGTTATAATATTGCTTTTTGATTTTATTAGGTGCCATACTAAATTAAAGCGTATCTCGGAAAGCAGTAAGAGCAAACGACGGTGTTTGGTAGCTCTATTTGTTTTTGTAGAATTCCCAAATAGACAAAATAAAGCTTTTCCGTATGTCGCGGTGTCGCATTAAGTAATCTAAGACACAGCAATGCGTTGTTGGCCACCGTACCATGTCGATGGGGTTTGATAAATTTTATTTATTATTTAATTTAATGCCTTCAATTGCTATAGGTCCGGCTTCTATAGTAATATAGTTATAATATTGCTTTTTGATTTTATTTGGTGCCATACTAAATTAAAGCGAAGCTCGGAAAGCAGCAAGAGCAAACGGCGGCGTTTGGCAGCTCTATTTGTTTTTGTAGAATTCGCAAATTGGCAAAATAAAGCTTTTCCGTATGTCGCGGTGTCGCATTAAGTATTCTAAGACACAGCAATTCGTATTTGGCGAGCGTAGCATGTCGATGGGGTTTGATAAATTTTATATATTATTCAATTTAACGCCTTCAATTGCTATAGCTCCTGCTTCTATAGTAATATAGTTATAATATTGCGTTTTGATTTTATTAGGTGCCATACTAAATTAAAGCGAAGCTCGGAAAGCAGCAAGAGCATACGGCGGCGTTTGGCAGCTCTATTTGTTTTTGTTGAATTCCCAAATTGGCAAAATAAAGCATTTCCGTATGTCGCGGTGACGCATTAAGTATTCTAAGACACAGCAATTCGTATTAGGCTACCGTACCATGTCGATGGGGTTTGATAAATTTTATTTATTATTCCATTTAATGCCTTTAATTGCGATAGCTCTTGCTTCTATAGTAATATAGTTATAATATTCCTTTTTGATTTTATTAGGTGCCATACTAAATTAAAGCGAAGCTCGAAAAGCAGCAAGAGCAAACGGCGGCGTTTGGCAGCTCTATATGTTTTTGTAGAATTCGCAAATTGGCAAAATAAAGCTTTTCCGTATGTCGCGGTGTCGCATTAAGTATTCTAAGACACAGCAATTCGTATATGGCGACCGTACCATGTCGATGGGGTTGATAAATTTTATTAATAAAGCTTTTCCGTATGTCGCGGTGTCGCATTAATTATTCTAATACACAGCAATTCGGATATGGCGACCGTACCATGTCGGTGGGCTTAGATAAATTCTATTAATTAAACAATTTAATGGCTGCGAGTGTTATAGCTCCTGCGTCTATAGTAATCTAGTTACAAATATTGCTTTATGATCCTATTAGGCGCCATATTAAATTAAAGCGAAGCTCGGAAAGCAGCAAGAGCAAACGGCGGCGTTTGGCAGCTCTATTTGTTTTTGTAGAATTCGCAAATTGGCAAAATAAAGGTTTTCCGTATGTTGCGGGTCGCATTAAGTATTCTAAGCACAGCAATTCGTATATGGCGACCGTACCATGTCGATGGGGTTAGATAAATTTTATTTATTATTCAATTTAATGCCTTCAAGTGTTATAGGTCCTGCTTCTATAGTAATATAGTTAAAAATATTGCTCTTTGATTTTATTAAGTGCCATACTAAATTAAAGCGAATCTCGGAAAGCAGCAAGAGCAAACGGCAGCGTTTGGCAGCTCTATTTGTTTTAGTAGAATTCGCAAATTGGCAAAGTAATGCTTTTCCGTATGTCGCGGAGTCGCATTAAGTATTCTAAGACATAGCAATTCGTATTTGGCGACCGTACCATGTCGATGGGGTTTGATAAATTTTATTTATTATTCAATTTAACGCCTTCAAGTGTTATAGCTCCTGCTTGTATAGTTATATAGTTATAATATTGCTTTTTGATTTTATTAGGTGCCATACTAAATTAAAGCGAAGCTCGGAAACAGCAAAAGCAAACGGCGGCGTTTGGCAGCTCTATTTGTTTTTGTAGAATTCGCAAATTGGCAAAATAAAGCTTTTCCGTATTTCGCGGTGTCGCATTAAGTATTCTAAGACACAGCAATTCGTATATGGCGACCGTACCATGTCGATGGGGTTAGTTAAATTTTATTTATTATTCAATTTAATGCCTTCAATTGCTATAGCTCCTGCTTCTATAGTAATATAGTTATAATATTGGTTTTGGGTTTTATTAGGTGGCATACTAAATTAAAGCGAATCTCGGAAAGCAGCATTTGTTTTTGTAGAATTTGCAAATTGGCAAAATCAAGCTTTTTCGTATGTCGCGGTGTCGCATTAAGTATTCCAAGACACAGCAATTCGGATATGGCGACCGTACCATGTCGATGGGGTTAGATAAATTTTATTTATTATTCAATTTAATGCCTTCAAGTGTTATAGGTCCTGCATCTATAGTAATATAGTTAAAAATATTGCTCTTTGATTTTATTAGGTGCCATACTAAATTGAAGCGAATCTCGGAAAGCAGCAAGAGCAAACGGCGGTGTTTGGCAGCTCTATTTGTTTTTGTAGAATTCGCAAATTGGCAAAATAAAGCTTTTCCGTATGTCGCGGTGTCGCATTAAGTATTCTAAGACACAGCAATTCGTATTTGGCGAGCGTAGCATGTCGATGGGGTTTGATAAATTTTATATATTATTCAATTTTATCGGTTTCAGGATATTAAGTCTTTGTTTACATATACAAAAGTAGGCAGGTAACTAGGTCATAACTTATCTGTAGGGTTAAAGAATATTACCCTACATGGCAACCATAACCATATAGCAACCGATAAACTATTGAACAAATCACGGATGTTATGAATCATAACTGCCTTAGAAGTTTTAAAATCCTCGCTCTACGAGCTCGGATTTCAAAACATCTGCGGCAGTTATGATACTCATAACATTCCTAGATATGTTAATAGCTATAACGCCTTCAATTGCTATAGCTCCTGCTTCTATAGTAATATAGTTATAATATTGCTTTTTGATTTTATTAGGTGCCATACTAAATTAAAGCGAAGCTCGGAAAGCAGCAAGAGCATACGGCGGCGTTTGGCAGCTCTATTTGTTTTTGTTGAATTCCCAAATTGGCAAAATAAAGCATTTCCGTATGTCGCGGTGACGCATTAAGTATTCTAAGACACAGCAATTCGTATTAGGCTACCGTACCATGTCGATGGGGTTGATAAATTTTATTTATTATTCCATTTAATGCCTTTAATTGCGATAGCTCTTGCTTCTATAGTAATATAGTTATAATATTCCTTTTTGATTTTATTAGGTGCCATACTAAATTAAAGCGAAGCTCGAAAAGCAGCAAGAGCAAACGGCGGCGTTTGGCAGCTCTATATGTTTTTGTAGAATTCGCAAATTGGCAAAATAAAGCTTTTCCGTATGTCGCGGTGTCGCATTAAGTATTCTAAGACACAGCAATTCGGATATGGCGACCGTACCATGTCGGTGGGCTTAGATAAATTCTATTAATTAAACAATTTAATGGCTGCGAGTGTTATAGCTCCTGCGTCTATAGTAATCTAGTTACAAATATTGCTTTATGATCCTATTAGGCGCCATATTAAATTAAAGCGAAGCTCGGAAAGCAGCAAGAGCAAACGGCGGCGTTTGGCAGCTCTATTTGTTTTTGTAGAATTCGCAAATTGGCAAAATAAAGGTTTTCCGTATGTTGCGGGTCGCATTAAGTATTCTAAGCACAGCAATTCGTATATGGCGACCGTACCATGTCGATGGGGTTAGATAAATTTTATTTATTATTCAATTTAATGCCTTCAAGTGTTATAGGTCCTGCTTCTATAGTAATATAGTTAAAAATATTGCTCTTTGATTTTATTAAGTGCCATACTAAATTAAAGCGAATCTCGGAAAGCAGCAAGAGCAAACGGCGGCGTTTGGCAGCTCTATTTGTTTTAGTAGAATTCGCAAATTGGCAAAATAATGCTTTTCCGTATGTCGCGGAGTCGCATTAAGTATTCTAAGACATAGCAATTCGTATTTGGCGACCGTACCATGTCGATGGGGTTTGATAAATTTTATTTATTATTCAATTTAACGCCTTCAAGTGTTATAGCTCCTGCTTCTATAGTTATATAGTTATAATATTGCTTTTTGATTTTATTAGGTGCCATACTAAATTAAAGCGAAGCTCGGAAAGAAGCAAAAGCAAACGGCGGCGTTTGGCAGCTCTATTTGTTTTTGTAGAATTCGCAAATTGGCAAAATAAAGCTTTTCCGTATGTCGCGGTGTCGCATTAAGTATTCTAAGACACAGCAATTCGTATATGGCGACCGTACCATGTCGATGGGGTTAGTTAAATTTTATTTATTATTCAATTTAATGCCTTCAATTGCTATAGCTCCTGCTTCTATAGTAATATAGTTATAATATTGGTTTTGGGTTTTATTAGGTGGCATACTAAATTAAAGCGAATCTCGGAAAGCAGCATTTGTTTTTGTAGAATTTGCAAATTGGCAAAATCAAGCTTTTCCGTATGTCGCGGTGTCGCATTAAGTATTCTAAGACACAGCAATTCGGATATGGCGACCGTACCATGTCGATGGGGTTAGATAAATTTAATTTATTATTCAATTTAATGCCTTCAAGTGTTATAGGTCCTGCATCTATAGTAATATAGTTAAAAATATTGCTCTTTGATTTTATTAGGTGCCATACTAAATTGAAGCAAATCTCCAAAAGCAGCAAGAGCAAACGGCGGTGTTTGGCAGCTCTATTTGTTTTTGTAGAATTTGCAAATTGGCAAAATCAAGCTTTTTCGTATGTCGCGGTGTCGCATTAAGTATTCTAAGACACAGCAATTCGGATATGGCGACCGTACCATGTCGATGGGGTTAGATAAATTTTATTTATTATTCAATTTTATGCCTTCAAGTGTTATAGGTCCTGCTTCTATAGTTATATATTTATAATATTGCTTTTTGATTTTAGTAGGTGCCATACTAATTTAAAGCAAAGCTTGGAAAGCAGCAAGAGCAAACGGCGGCGTTTGGCTGCTCTATTTGTTTTTGTAGAATTCGCAACTTGGCAAAATAAAGCTTTTCCGTATGTCGCGGTGTCACATTAAGTATTCTAAGACACAGCAATGCGTATTTGGCCACCGTACCATGTCGATGGGGTTTGATAAATTTTGTTTATTATTCAATTTAATGCCTTCAATTGCTATAGCTCCTGCTTCTATAGTAATATATTTATAATATTGCTTTTTGATTTTATTAGGTGCCATACTAAATTAAAGCGAATCTCGGAAAGCAGCAAGAGCAAACGGCGGTGTTTGGCAGCTCTATTTGTTTTTGTAGAATTTGCAAATTGGCAAAATCAAGCTTTTCCGTATGTCGCGGTGTCGCATTAAATATTCTAAGACACAGCAATTCGGATATGGCGACCGTACCATGTCGATGGGGTTAGATAAATTTTATTTATTATTCAATTTAATGCCTTCAAGTGTTATAGGTCCTGCTTCTATAGTAATATAGTTATAATATTGCTTTTTGATTTTATTAGGTGCCATACTAAATTAAAGCGAAGCGCGGAAAGCAGCAAGAGCAAACGGCGGCGTTTGGCAGCTCTATTTGTTTTTATACAATTCGCAAATTGGCAAAATAAAGCTTTTCCGTATGTCGAGGTGTCGCATTAAGTTTTCTAAGACACAGCAATTTGTATATGGCGAACGTACCATGTCGATGGGGTTAGATAAATTTTATTTATTATTCAATTTAATGCCTTCAAGTGTTATAGGTCCTGCTTCTATAGTAATATAGTTAAAAATATTGCTC
Source organism: Agriotes lineatus (assembly GCA_940337035.1). NCBI lineage: Eukaryota > Metazoa > Arthropoda > Insecta > Coleoptera > Elateridae > Agriotes > Agriotes lineatus. Next base: position 15,132 of record CALNHX010001264.1, on the reverse strand, counting down.
TTTGATTTTAATAGGTGCCATACTAAATTGAAGCTAATCTCGAAAGCAGCAAGAGCAAACGGCGGCGTTTGGCAGCTCTATATGTTTTTTAGAATTTGCAAATTGGCAAAATCAAGCTTTTCCGTATGTCGCGGGGTCGCATTAAGTATTCTAAGACACAGCATTTCGGATATGGCGACCGTACCATGTCGATGGGGTTAGATAAATTTTATTTATTATTCAATTTAATGCCTTCAAGTGTTATAGCTCCTGCTTCTATAGTTATATAGTTATAATATTGCTTTTTGATTTTATTAGGTGCCATACTAAGTTAAAGCGAAGCTCGGAAAGCAGCAAGAGCAAACGGCGGCGTTTGGCAGCTCTATTTGTTTTTGTAGAATTCGCAAATTGGCAAAATAAAGCTTTTCCGTATGTCGCGGTGTCTCATTAAGTATTCTAAGACACAGCAATTCGGATATGGCGACCGTACCATGTCGATGGGGTTAGATAAATTTTATTTATTATTCAATTTAATGCCTTCAAGTGATATAGGTCCTGCTTCTATAGTAATATAGTTATAATATTGCTTTTGGATTTTATTAGGTGCCATACTAAATTAAAGCGAATCTCGGAAAGCAGCAAGAGCAAACGGCGGGGTTGGCAGCTCTATTTGTTTTTGTAGAATTTGCAAATTGGCAAAATCAAGCTTTTCCGTATGTCGCGGTGTCGCATTAAGTATTCTAAGACACAGCAATTCGGATATGGCGACCGTACCATGTCGATGGGGTTAGATAAATTTTATTTATTATTCAATTTAATGCCTTCAAGTGTTATAGCTCCTGCTTCTATAGTAATATAGTTATAATATTGCTTTTTGATTTTATTAGGTGCCACACTAAATTAAAGCGAATCTCCGAAAACAGCAAGAGCAAACGGCGGTGTTTGGCAGCTCTATTTGTTTTTGTAGAATTTGCAAATTGGCAAAATCAAGCTTTTCCGTATGTCGCGGTGTCGCATTAAGTATTCTAAGACACAGCAATTCGGATATGGCGACCGTACCATGTCGATGGGGTTAGATAAATTTTATTTATTATTCAATTTAATGCCTTCAAGTGTTATAGCTCCTGCTTCTATAGTTATATAGTTATAATATTGCTTTTGTTTTTATTAGGTGCCATACTAAATTAAAGCGAAGCGCGGAAAGCAGCAAGAGCAAACGGCGGCGTTTGGCAGCTCTATTTGTTTTTGTAGAATTCGCAAATTGGCAAAATAAACCTTTTCCGTATGTCGCGGTGTCGCATTAAGTATTCTAAGACACAGCAATGCGTATTTGGCCACCGTACCATGTCGATGGGGTTTGATAAATTTTATTTATTATTCAATTTAATGCCTTCAATTGCTATAGCTCCTGCTTCTATAGTAATATAGTTATAACATTGATTTTGGATTTTATTAGGTGCCTTACTAAATTAAAGCGAATCTCGGAAAGCAGCAAGAGCAAACGGCGGTGTTTGGCAGCTCTATTTGTTTTTGTAGAATTTGCAAATTGGCAAAATCAAGCTTTTCCGTATGTCGCGGTGTCGCATTAAGTATCCTAAGACACAGCAATTCGGATATGGCGACCGTACCATGTCGATGGGGTTAGATAAATTTTATTTATTATTCAATTTAATGCCTTCAAGTGTTATAGCTCCTGCTTCTATAGTTATATAGTTATAATATTGCTTTTGGATTTTATTAGGTGCCATACTAAATTAAAGCGAATCTCGGAAAGCAGCAAGAGCAAACGGCGGTGTTTGGCAGCTCTATTTGTTTTTGTAGAATTCGCAAATTGACAAAATAAAGCTTTTCCGTATGTCGCGGTGTCGCATTAAGTATTCTAAGACACAGCAATGCGTATTTGGCCACCGTACCATGTCGATGGGGTTTGATAAATTTTATTTATTATTCAATTTAATGCCTTCAATTGCTATAGCTCCTGCTTCTATAGTTATATAGTTATAATATTGCTTTTGGATTTTATTAGGTGCCATACTAAATTAAAGCGAATCTCGGAAAGCAGCAAGAGCAAACGGCGGTGTTTGGCAGCTCTATTTGTTTTTGTAGAATTTGCAAATTGGCAAAATCAAGCTTTTCCGTATGACGCGGTGTCGGATTAAGTATTCTAAGACACAGCCATTCGGATATGGCGACCGTACCATGTTGATGGGGTTAGATAAATTTTATTTATTATTCAATTTAATGCCTTCAAGTGTTAGAGCTCCTGCTTCTGTAGTTATATAGTTATAATATTGCTTTTTGATTTTATTAGGTGCCTGCTAAATTAAAGCGAAGCGCGGAAAGCAGCAAGAGCAAACGGCGGCGTTTGGCAGCTCTATTTGTTTTTGTAGTATTTGCAAATTGGCAAAATCAAGCTTTTCCGTATGTCGCGGGGTCGCATTAAGTATTCTAAGACACAGCAATTCGGATATGGCGACCGTACCATGTTGATGGGGTTAGATAAATTTTATTTATTATTCAATTTAATGCCTTCAAGTGTTATAGCTCCTGCTTCTGTAGTTATATAGTTATAATATTGCTTTTTGATTTTATTAGGTGCCTGCTAAATTAAAGCGAAGCGCGGAAAGCAGCAAGAGCAAACGGCGGCGTTTGGCAGCTCTATTTGTTTTTGTAGAATTTGCAAATTGGCAAAATCAAGCTTTTCCGTATGTCGCGGTGTCGCATTAAGTATTCTAAGACACAGCAGTTCGGATATGGCGACCGTACCATGTCGATGGGGTTAGATAAATTTTATTTATTATTCAATTTGATGCCTTCAAGTGTTATAGCTCCTGCTTCTCTAGTTATATAGTTATAATATTGCTTTTTGATTTTATTAGGTGCCTGCTAAATTAAAGCGAAGCGCGGAAAGCAGCAAGAGCAAACGGCGACGTTTGGCAGCTCTATTTGTTTTTGTAGAATTTGCAAATTGGCAAAATCAAGCTTTTCCGTATGTCGCGGGGTCGCATTAAGTATTCTAAGACACAGCAATTCGGATATGGCGACCGTACCATGTTGATGGGGTTAGATAAATTTTATTTATTATTCAATTTAATGCCTTCAAGTGTTATAGCTCCTGCTTCTATAGTTATATAGTTATAATATTGCTTTTTGATTTTATTAGGTGCCATACTAAATTAAAGCGAAGCTCGGAAAGAAGCAAAAGCAAACGGCAGCGTTTGGCAGCTCTATGTGTTTTTGTAGAATTCGCAAATTGGCAAAATAAAGTTTTCCGTATGTCGCGGTGTCGCATTAAGTATTATAAGAAACAGCAATTCCGATATGGCGACAGTACCATGTCGATGGGGTTAGATAATTTTTATTTATTATTCAATTTAATGCCTTCAAGTGTTATAGCTCCTGCTTCTATAGTTATATAGTTATAATATTGCTTTTTGATTTTATTAGGTGCCATACTAAGTTAAAGCAAAGCTCGGAAAGCAGCAAAAGCAAACGACGGCGGCAGCTCTATTTGTTTTTGTAGAATTTGCAAATTGGCAAAATAAAGCTTTTCCGTATGACGCGGTGTCACATTAATTATTATAAGAAACAGCAATTTGGATATGGCGACCGTATCATTTCGATGGGGTTAGATAATTTTTATTTATTATTCAATTTAATGCTTTCAAGTGTTATAGCTCCTGCTTCTATAGTTATATAGTTATAATATTGCTTTTTGATTTTATTAGGTGCCATACTAAGTTAAAGCGAAGCTCGGAAAGCAGCAAAAGCAAACGACGGCGTTTGGCAGCTCTATTTGTTTTTGTAGAATTTGCAAATTGGCAAAATAAAGCTTTTCCGTATGTCGCGGTGTCGCATTAAGTATTATAAGAAACAGCAATTCGGATATGGCGACCGTACCATGTCGATGGGGTTAAATAAATTTTATCTATTATTCAATTTAATGCCTTCAAGTGTTATAGCTCCTGCTTCTAGAGTATATAGTTATAATATTGCTTTTTGATTTTATTAGGTGCCATACTAAATTAAAGCGAAGCTCGGAAAGCAGCAAGAGCAAACGGCGGCGTTTGGCAGCCCTATTTGTTTTTGTAGATTTCGCAAAACGGCATAATAATGCTTTTTTGTATGTCGCGGTGTCGCATTAAGTATTCTAAGACACAGCAATTCGGATATGGCGACCGTACCATATCGATGGGGTTAGATAAATTTTATTAACTAATCAATTTAATGGCTGCGAGTGTTATAGCTCCTGCGTCTATAGTAATCTAGTTAAAAATATTGCTTTATGATCTCATTAGGAGCTATATTAAATTAAATCAAAGCTTAGAAAGCAGCAAGAGCAAACGGCGGCGTTTGGCAGCTCTATTTATTTTTGTAGAATTCGCAAATTGGCAAAATCAAGCTTTTCCGTATGTCGCGGGGTCGCACTAAGTATTCTAAGACACAGCAATTCGGATATGGCGACCGTACCATGTCGATGGGGTTAGATAAATTTTATTTATTATTCAATTTAATGCCTTCAAGTGTTATAGCTCCTGCTTCTATAGTTATATAGTTATAATATTGCTTTTTGATTTTATTAGGTGCCATACTAAGTTAAAGCGAAGCTCGGAAAGCAGCAAGAGCAAACGTCGGCGTTTGGCAGCTCTATTTGTTTTTGTAGAATTTGCAAATTGGCAAAATAAAGCTTTTCCGTATGTCGCTGTGTCGCATTAAGAATTCTAAGACACAGCAATGCGTATTTGGCCACCGTACCATGTCGATGGGGTTTGATAAATTTTATTTATTATTCAATTTAATGCCTTCAATTGCTATAGCTCCTGCTTCTATAGTAATATAGTTATAATATTGCTTTTGGATTTCATTAGGTGCCATACTAAATTAAAGCGAATCTCGGAAAGCAGCAAGAGCAAACGGCGGTGTTTGGCAGCTCTATTTGTGTTTGTAGAATTTGCAAATTGGCAAAATCAAGCTTTTCCTTATGTCGCGGTGTCGCATTAAGTATTCTAAGACACAGCAATTCGGATATGGCGACCGTACCATGTCGATGGGGTTAGATAAATTTTATTTATTATTCAATTTAATGCCTTCAAGTGTTATAGGTCCTGCTTCTATAGTTATATATTTATAATATTGCTTTTTGATTTTATTAGGTGCCATACTAATTTAAAGCAAAGCTTGGAAAGCAGCAAGAGCAAACGGCGGCGTTTGGCAGCTCTATTTGTTTTTGTAGAATTCGCAACTTGGCAAAATAAAGCTTTTCCGTATGTCGCGGTGTCACATTAAGTATTCTAAGACACAGCAATGCGTATTTGGCCAAAGTACCATGTCGATGGGGTTTGATAAATTTTATTTATTATTCAATTTAATGCCTTCAATTGCTATAGCTCCTGCTTCTATAGTAATATAGTTATAATATTGCTTTTTGATTTTATTAGGTGCCATACTAAATTAAAGCGAATCTCGGAAAGCAGCAAGAGCAAACGGCGGTGTTTGGCAGCTCTATTTGTTTTTGTAGAATTTGCAAATTGGCAAAATCAAGCTTTTCCGTATGTCGCGGTGTCGCATTAAGTATTCTAAGACACAGCAATTCGGATATGGCGACCGTACCATGTCGATGGGGTTAGATAAATTTTATTTATTATTCAATTTAATGCCTTCAAGTGTTATAGGTCCTGCTTCTATAGTAATATAGTTATAATATTGCTTTTTGATTTTATTAGGTGCCATACTAAATTAAAGCGAAGCGCGGAAAGCAGCAAGAGCAAACGGCGGCGTTTGGCAGCTCTATTTGTTTTTATACAATTCGCAAATTGGCAAAATAAAGCATTTCCGTATGTCGAGGTGTCGCATTAAGTTTTCTAAGACACAGCAATTTGTATATGGCGACCGTACCATGTCGATGGGGTTAGATAAATTTTATTTATTATTCAATTTAATGCCTTCAAGTGTTATAGCTCCTGCTTCTAGAGTATATAGTTATAATATTGCTTTTTGATTTTATTAGGTGCCATACTAAATTAAAGCGAAGCTCGGAAAGAAGCAAAAGCAAACGGCGGCGTTTGGCAGCTCTATGTGTTTTTGTAGAATTCGCAAATTGGCAAAATAAAGCTTTTCCGTATGTCGAGGTGTCGCATTAAGTTTTCTAAGACACAGCAATTTGTATATGGCGACCGTACCATGTCGATGGGGTTAGATAAATTTTATTTATTATTCAATTTAATGCCTTCAAGTGTTATAGCTCCTGCTTCTAGAGTATATAGTTATAATATTGCTTTTTGATTTTATTAGGTGCCATACTAAATTAAAGCGAAGCGCGGAAAGCAGCAAGAGCAAACGGCGGCGTTTGGCAGCTCTATTTGTTTTTATACAATTCGCAAATTGGCAAAATAAAGCTTTTCCGTATGTCGAGGTGTCGCATTAAGTTTTCTAAGACACAGCAATTTGTATATGGCGACCGTATCATGTCGATGGGGTTAGATAAATTTTATTTATTATTCAAATTAATGCCTTCAAGTGTTATAGGTCCTGCTTCTATAGTAATATAGTTAAAAATAATGCTCTTTGATTTTAATAGGTGCCATACTAAATTGAAGCGAATCTCGGAAAGCAGCAAGAGCAAACGGCGGCGTTTGGCAGCTCTATTTGTTTTTTAGAATTTGCAAATTGGCAAAATCAAGCTTTTCCGTATGTCGCGGGGTCGCATTAAGTATTCTAAGACACAGCAATTCGGATATGGCGACCGTACCATGTCGATGGGGTTAGATAAATTTTATTTATTATTCAATTTAATGCCTTCAAGTGTTATAGCTCCTGCTTCTATAGTTATATAGTTATAATATTGCTTTTTGATTTTATTAGGTGCCATACTAAGTTAAAGCGAAGCTCGGAAAGCAGCAAGAGCAAACGGCGGCGTTTGGCAGCTCTATTTGTTTTTGTAGAATTCGCAAATTGGCAAAATAAAGCTTTTCCGTATGTCGCGGTGTCGCATTAAGTATTCTAAGACACAGCAATGCGTATTTGGCCACCGTACCATGTCGATGGGGTTTGATAAATTTTATTTATTATTCAATTTAATGCCTTCAATTGCTATAGCTCCTGCTTCTATAGTTATATAGTTATAATATTGCTTTTTGATTTTATTAGGTGCCATACTAAATTAAAGCGAAGCTCGGAAAGAAGCAAAAGCAAACGGCAGCGTTTGGCAGCTCTATGTGTTTTTGTAGAATTCGCAAATTGGCAAAATAAAGTTTTCCGTATGTCGCGGTGTCGCATTAAGTATTATAAGAAACAGCAATTCCGATATGGCGACAGTACCATGTCGATGGGGTTAGATAATTTTTATTTATTATTCAATTTAATGCCTTCAAGTGTTATAGCTCCTGCTTCTATAGTTATATAGTTATAATATTGCTTTTTGATTTTATTAGGTGCCATACTAAGTTAAAGCAAAGCTCGGAAAGCAGCAAAAGCAAACGACGGCGGCAGCTCTATTTGTTTTTGTAGAATTTGCAAATTGGCAAAATAAAGCTTTTCCGTATGACGCGGTGTCACATTAATTATTATAAGAAACAGCAATTTGGATATGGCGACCGTATCATTTCGATGGGGTTAGATAATTTTTATTTATTATTCAATTTAATGCTTTCAAGTGTTATAGCTCCTGCTTCTATAGTTATATAGTTATAATATTGCTTTTTGATTTTATTAGGTGCCATACTAAGTTAAAGCGAAGCTCGGAAAGCAGCAAAAGCAAACGACGGCGTTTGGCAGCTCTATTTGTTTTTGTAGAATTTGCAAATTGGCAAAATAAAGCTTTTCCGTATGTCGCGGTGTCGCATTAAGTATTATAAGAAACAGCAATTCGGATATGGCGACCGTACCATGTCGATGGGGTTAAATAAATTTTATCTATTATTCAATTTAATGCCTTCAAGTGTTATAGCTCCTGCTTCTAGAGTATATAGTTATAATATTGCTTTTTGATTTTATTAGGTGCCATACTAAATTAAAGCGAAGCTCGGAAAGCAGCAAGAGCAAACGGCGGCGTTTGGCAGCCCTATTTGTTTTTGTAGATTTCGCAAAACGGCATAATAATGCTTTTTTGTATGTCGCGGTGTCGCATTAAGTATTCTAAGACACAGCAATTCGGATATGGCGACCGTACCATATCGATGGGGTTAGATAAATTTTATTAACTAATCAATTTAATGGCTGCGAGTGTTATAGCTCCTGCGTCTATAGTAATCTAGTTAAAAATATTGCTTTATGATCTCATTAGGAGCTATATTAAATTAAATCAAAGCTTAGAAAGCAGCAAGAGCAAACGGCGGCGTTTGGCAGCTCTATTTATTTTTGTAGAATTCGCAAATTGGCAAAATCAAGCTTTTCCGTATGTCGCGGGGTCGCACTAAGTATTCTAAGACACAGCAATTCGGATATGGCGACCGTACCATGTCGATGGGGTTAGATAAATTTTATTTATTATTCAATTTAATGCCTTCAAGTGTTATAGCTCCTGCTTCTATAGTTATATAGTTATAATATTGCTTTTTGATTTTATTAGGTGCCATACTAAGTTAAAGCGAAGCTCGGAAAGCAGCAAGAGCAAACGTCGGCGTTTGGCAGCTCTATTTGTTTTTGTAGAATTTGCAAATTGGCAAAATAAAGCTTTTCCGTATGTCGCTGTGTCGCATTAAGAATTCTAAGACACAGCAATGCGTATTTGGCCACCGTACCATGTCGATGGGGTTTGATAAATTTTATTTATTATTCAATTTAATGCCTTCAATTGCTATAGCTCCTGCTTCTATAGTAATATAGTTATAATATTGCTTTTGGATTTCATTAGGTGCCATACTAAATTAAAGCGAATCTCGGAAAGCAGCAAGAGCAAACGGCGGTGTTTGGCAGCTCTATTTGTGTTTGTAGAATTTGCAAATTGGCAAAATCAAGCTTTTCCTTATGTCGCGGTGTCGCATTAAGTATTCTAAGACACAGCAATTCGGATATGGCGACCGTACCATGTCGATGGGGTTAGATAAATTTTATTTATTATTCAATTTAATGCCTTCAAGTGTTATAGGTCCTGCTTCTATAGTTATATATTTATAATATTGCTTTTTGATTTTATTAGGTGCCATACTAATTTAAAGCAAAGCTTGGAAAGCAGCAAGAGCAAACGGCGGCGTTTGGCAGCTCTATTTGTTTTTGTAGAATTCGCAACTTGGCAAAATAAAGCTTTTCCGTATGTCGCGGTGTCACATTAAGTATTCTAAGACACAGCAATGCGTATTTGGCCACCGTACCATGTCGATGGGGTTTGATAAATTTTATTTATTATTCAATTTAATGCCTTCAATTGCTATAGCTCCTGCTTCTATAGTAATATAGTTATAATATTGCTTTTTGATTTTATTAGGTGCCATACTAAATTAAAGCGAATCTCGGAAAGCAGCAAGAGCAAACGGCGGTGTTTGGCAGCTCTATTTGTTTTTGTAGAATTTGCAAATTGGCAAAATCAAGCTTTTCCGTATGTCGCGGTGTCGCATTAAGTATTCTAAGACACAGCAATTCGGATATGGCGACCGTACCATGTCGATGGGGTTAGATAAATTTTATTTATTATTCAATTTAATGCCTTCAAGTGTTATAGGTCCTGCTTCTATAGTAATATAGTTATAATATTGCTTTTTGATTTTATTAGGTGCCATACTAAATTAAAGCGAAGCGCGGAAAGCAGCAAGAGCAAACGGCGGCGTTTGGCAGCTCTATTTGTTTTTATACAATTCGCAAATTGGCAAAATAAAGCATTTCCGTATGTCGAGGTGTCGCATTAAGTTTTCTAAGACACAGCAATTTGTATATGGCGACCGTACCATGTCGATGGGGTTAGATAAATTTTATTTATTATTCAATTTAATGCCTTCAAGTGTTATAGCTCCTGCTTCTAGAGTATATAGTTATAATATTGCTTTTTGATTTTATTAGGTGCCATACTAAATTAAAGCGAAGCTCGGAAAGAAGCAAAAGCAAACGGCGGCGTTTGGCAGCTCTATGTGTTTTTGTAGAATTCGCAAATTGGCAAAATAAAGCTTTTCCGTATGTCGAGGTGTCGCATTAAGTTTTCTAAGACACAGCAATTTGTATATGGCGACCGTACCATGTCGATGGGGTTAGATAAATTTTATTTATTATTCAATTTAATGCCTTCAAGTGTTATAGCTCCTGCTTCTAGAGTATATAGTTATAATATTGCTTTTTGATTTTATTAGGTGCCATACTAAATTAAAGCGAAGCGCGGAAAGCAGCAAGAGCAAACGGCGGCGTTTGGCAGCTCTATTTGTTTTTATACAATTCGCAAATTGGCAAAATAAAGCTTTTCCGTATGTCGAGGTGTCGCATTAAGTTTTCTAAGACACAGCAATTTGTATATGGCGACCGTATCATGTCGATGGGGTTAGATAAATTTTATTTATTATTCAAATTAATGCCTTCAAGTGTTATAGGTCCTGCTTCTATAGTAATATAGTTAAAAATAATGCTCTTTGATTTTAATAGGTGCCATACTAAATTGAAGCGAATCTCGGAAAGCAGCAAGAGCAAACGGCGGCGTTTGGCAGCTCTATTTGTTTTTTAGAATTTGCAAATTGGCAAAATCAAGCTTTTCCGTATGTCGCGGGGTCGCATTAAGTATTCTAAGACACAGCAATTCGGATATGGCGACCGTACCATGTCGATGGGGTTAGATAAATTTTATTTATTATTCAATTTAATGCCTTCAAGTGTTATAGCTCCTGCTTCTATAGTTATATAGTTATAATATTGCTTTTTGATTTTATTAGGTGCCATACTAAGTTAAAGCGAAGCTCGGAAAGCAGCAAGAGCAAACGGCGGCGTTTGGCAGCTCTATTTGTTTTTGTAGAATTCGCAAATTGGCAAAATAAAGCTTTTCCGTATGTCGCGGTGTCGCATTAAGTATTCTAAGACACAGCAATGCGTATTTGGCCACCGTACCATGTCGATGGGGTTTGATAAATTTTATTTATTATTCAATTTAATGCCTTCAATTGCTATAGCTCCTGCTTCTATAGTAATATAGTTATAATATTGCTTTCGGATTTTATTAGGTGCCATACCAAATTAAAGCGAATCTCGGAAAGTAGCAAGAGCAAACGGCGGTGTTTGGCAGCTCTATTTGTTTTTGTAGAATTTGCAAATTGGCAAAATCAAGCTTTTCCGTATGTCGCGGTGTCGCATTAAGTATTCTAAGACACAGCAATTCGGATATATCGACCGTACCATGTCGATGGGGTTAGATAAATTTTATTTATTATTCAATTTAATGCCTTCAAGTGTTATAGGTCCTGCTTCTATAGTAATCTAGTTATAATATTGCTTTTTGATTTTATTAGGTGCCATACTAAATTAAAGCGAAGCGCGGAAAGCAGCAAGAGCAAACGGCAGCGTTTGGCAGCTCTATTTGTTTTTATACAATTCGCAAATTGGCAAAATAAAGCTTTTCCGTATGTCGAGGTGTCGCATTAAGTTTTCTAAGACACAGCAATTTGCATATGGCGACCGTACCATGTCGATGGGGTTAGATAAATTTTATTTATTATTCAATTTAATGCCTTCCAGTGTTATAGCTCCTGCTTCTAGAGTATATAGTTATAATATTGCTTTTTGATTTTATTAGGTGCCATACTAAATTAAAGCGAAGCTCGGAAAGAAGCAAAAGCAAACGGCGGCGTTTGGCAGCTCTATGTGTTTTTGTAGAATTCGCAAATTGGCAAAATAAAGCTTTTCCGTATGTCGAGGTGTCGCATTAAGTTTTCTAAGACACAGCAATTTGTATATGGCGACCGTACCATGTCGACGGGGTTAGATAAATTTTATTTATTATTCAATTTAATGCCTTCAAGTGTTATAGCTCCTGCTTCTAGAGTATATAGTTATAATATTGCTTTTTGATTTTATTAGGTGCCATACTAAATTAAAGCGAAGCGCGGAAAGTAGCAAGAGCAAACGGCGGCGTTTGGTAACTCTATTTGTTTTTGTAGAATTTGCAAATTGGCAAAATCAAGCTTTTCCGTATGTCGCGGGGTCGCATTATGTATTCTAAGACACAGCAATTCGGATATGGCGACCGTACCATGTCGATGGGGTTAGATAAATTTTATTTATTATTCAATTTAATGCCTTCAAGTGTTATAGGTCCTGCTTCTATAGTAATCTAGTTATAATATTGCTTTTTGATTTTATTAGGTGCCATAATAAATTAAAGCGAAGCGCGGAAAGCAGCAAGAGCAAACGGCGGCGTTTGGTAACTCTATTTGTTTTTGTAGAATTTGCAAATTGGCAAAATCCAGCTTTTCCGTATGTCGCGGGGTCGCATTATGTATTCTAAGACACAGCAATTCGGATATGGCGACCGTACCATGTCGATGGGGTTAGATAAATTTTATTTATTATTCAATTTAATGCCTTCAAGTGTTATTGCTCCTGCTTCTATAGTTATATAGTTATAATATTGCTTTTTGATTTTATTAAGTGCCATACTAAGTTAAAGCGAAGTTCGGAAAGCAGCAAGAGCAAACGGCGGCGTTTGGCAGCTCTATTTGTTTTTGTAGAATTCGCAAATTGGCAAAATAAAGCTTTTCCGTATGTCGCGGTGTCGCATTAAGAATTCTAAGACACAGCAATGCGTATTTGGTCACCGTACCATGTCGATGGGGTTTGATAAATTTTATTTATTATTCAATTTAATGCCTTCAATTGCTATAGCTCCTGCTTCTATAGTTATATAGTTATAATATTGCTTTTGGATTTTATTAGGTGCCATACTAAATTAAAGCGAATCTCGGAAAGCAGCAAGAGCAAACGGCGGTGTTTGGCAGCTCTATTTGTTTTTGTAGAATTTGCAAATTGGCAAAATCAAGCTTTTCCGTATGTCGCGGTGTCGCATTAAGTATTCTAAGACACAGCAATTCGGATATGGCGACCGTACCATGTCGATGGGGTTAGATAAATTTTATTTATTATTCAATTTAATGCCTTCAAGTGTTATAGGTCCTGCTTCTATAGTAATATAGTTATAATATTGCTTTTTGATTTTATTAGGTGCCACACTAAATTAAAGCGAATCTCGGAAAACAGCAAGAGCAAACGGCGGTGTTTGGCAGCTCTATTTGTTTTTGTAGAATTTGCAAATTGGCAAAATCAAGCTTTTCCGTATGTCGCGGTGTCGCATTAAGTATTCTAAGACACAGCAATTCGGATATGGCGACCGTACCATGTCGATGGGGTTAGATAAATTTTATTTATTATTCAATTTAATGCCTTCAAGTGTTATAGCTCCTGCTTCTATAGTTATATAGTTATAATATTGCTTTTGTTTTTATTAGGTGCCATACTAAATTAAAGCGAAGCGCGGAAAGCAGCAAGAGCAAACGGCGGCGTTTGGCAGCTCTATTTGTTTTTGTAAAATTCGCAAATTGGCAAAATAAACCTTTTCCGTATGTCGCGGTGTCGCATTAAGTATTCTAAGACACAGCAATGCGTATTTGGCCACCGTACCATGTCGATGGGGTTTGATAAATTTTATTTATTATTCAATTTAATGCCTTCAATTGCTATAGCTCCTGCTTCTATAGTAATATAGTTATAATATTGCTTTTGGATTTTATTAGGTGCCTTACTAAATTAAAGCGAATCTCGGAAAGCAGCAAGAGCAAACGGCGGTGTTTTTGTAGAATTTGCAAATTGGCAAAATCAAGCTTTTCCGTATGTCGCGGTGTCGCATTAAGTATCCTAAGACACAGCAATTCGGATATGGCGACCGTACCATGTCGATGGGGTTAGATAAATTTTATTTATTATTCAATTTAATGCCTTCAAGTGTTATAGCTCCTGCTTCTATAGTTATATAGTTATAATATTGCTTTTGGATTTTATTAGGTGCCATACTAAATTAAAGCGAATCTCGGAAATCAGAAAGAGCAAACGGCGGTGTTTGGCAGCTCTATTTGTTTTTGTAGAATTCGCAAATCGACAAAATAAAGCTTTTCCGTATGTCGCGGTGTCGCATTAAGTATTCTAAGACACAGCAATGCGTATTTGGCCACCGTACCATGTCGATGGGGTTTGTTAAATTTCATTTATTATTCAATTTAATGCCTTCAATTGCTATAGCTCCTGCTTCTATAGTTATATAGTTATAATATTGCTTTTGGATTTTAATAGGTGCCATACTAAATTAAAGCGAATCTCGGAAAGCAGCAAGAGCAAACGGCGGTGTTTGGCAGCTCTATTTGTTTTTGTAGAATTTGCAAATTGGCAAAATCAAGCTTTTCCGTATGACGCGGTGTCGCATTAAGTATTCTAAGACACAGCAATTCGGATATGGCGACCGTACCATGTTGATGGGGTTAGATAAATTTTATTTATTATTCAATTTAATGCCTTCAAGTGTTATAGCTCCTGCTTCTGTAGTTATATAGTTATAATATTGCTTTTTGATTTTATTAGGTGCCTGCTAAATTAAAGCGAAGCGCGGAAAGCAGCAAGAGCAAACGGCGGCGTTTGGCAGCTCTATTTGTTTTTGTAGAATTTGCAAATTGGCAAAATCAAGCTTTTCCGTATGTCGCGGGGTCGCATTAAGTATTCTAAGACACAGCAATTCGGATATGGCGACCGTACCATGATGATGGGGTTAGATAAATTTTATTTATTATTCAATTTAATGCCTTCAAGTGTTATAGCTCCTGCTTCTGTAGTTATATAGTTATAATATTGCTTTTTGATTTTATTAGGTGCCTGCTAAATTAAAGCGAAGCGCGGAAAGCAGCAAGAGCAAACGGCGGCGTTTGGCAGCTCTATTTGTTTTTGTAGAATTTGCAAATTGGCAAAATCAAGCTTTTCCGTATGTCGCGGTGTCGCATTAAGTATTCTAAGACACAGCAGTTCGGATATGGCGACCGTACCACGAAGATGGGGTTAGATAAATTTTATTTATTATTCAATTTAATGCCTTCAAGTGTTATAGCTCCTGCTTCTGTAGTTATATAGTTATAATATTGCTTTTTGATTTTATTAGGTGCCTGCTAAATTAAAGCGAAGCGCGGAAAGCAGCAAGAGCAAACGGCGGCGTTT